>ML282275.1:11698-54985 GCA_005239495.1 Nicotiana undulata | reverse complement strand
TTTTTTTTAGGAAAAATTTTTTTAATTTTTTTCCCCCCCCCCCCCCCCCCCCCCACACACACACACACAAAAAAATAAAAGGAAAGAAAGGAAAAAGTCAGAAGGCTTTAAATTTAAGGAGTAGATTTGAGTTTGTTTATACCATGTAACTTACATCATTTGGAACTTTTGAAATATCTTGATGGTATTCTGATTTTACACTGCTCCAAGAATTATTCCTATACTGTAGTTTGGAACTAGTGGATTAATCACCATTGCAATGCTTATCGGGGGATAAAAAGGTTATTGTTCATCTTTATTTTGCAGGTGGGCACTTTATCCTCCTGGGAGAGTACCTTTAGGAGTGACAGTTCATGTAAATGAAGAAGATGGTGATGTCATTATTGACACTCCATCATCTTTGCAGGTATTAAATATTTTGAGATGCAAATAATTTGCTTCCACTTTGCCTAATGTTGTGATGGTTTTTTATTTGTTTGAGCCATGTTATGTTATTTTCTCTCCTGTTCACCCAGTGGTGGCTGGACTTCTACCCTCTTCTCGCTGAAGAAGACAAGCCGATAGAATGTACTCAACTGCCTGGGGAAACAATATTTGTCCCTAGTGGATGGTGGCATTGCGTGCTAAATTTGGAGACTACTGTTGCTGTGACACAGAATTTTGTGAACTCCAAGAACTTTGAATTTGTGTGTCTGGATATGGCACCTGGTTATAGGCATAAAGGAGTTTGCCGTGCTGGGCTTCTTGCTTTGGATGATATCAGTATTGAGGATGTCAGGAAAAATGTGTTGTCCTTGGACAACAGTTTGAGCTGCTCTGACCTGTTAAGGAAAGAGAAGAGGATTAGAGTTGACCAACCTGCTAAAGGTTCAGAACATGGAAGTACTATAGATGGTGATTTGAGAGAGGTGGAATTTTCTTATGACATTAATTTCTTAGCTATGTTTCTGGATAAAGAGCGGGATCACTACACTTCGTTATGGAGCTCGAGCAACTCTATTGGGCAGCGAGAAATGAGAGAGTGGTTATCGAAGCTTTGGGTTGGAAAACCAGGGATTAGAGACCTTATATGGAAGGTATATATGTATTCCATTCTCTGCTTGTTTGGTTAGTTTTGTTCTTCTTCTTCTTTTTTTTTTTTGGGGGGGGGTGGGTGGGGGGTCAATATTACTATTCAAAGTATACTAGAAGCTTTTGTGGAAAAAGTCAATTGTGGCTAGGGGAATAGAAAATTATCATTATTTGTCTTTCCGTTTGTTATTTGTATTGGACCATGAAATAAGATACTAAGTTATCCTAAGTTCGGAAACAGCCTCTCTACCCTCAAGGTAGGGGTAAGTTCTGCGTACACACTACCCTCCCCAGACCCCACTCGTGGGATTATACTGGGTTTGTTGTTGTTGTTGTATATATGCCTAAGTTGCTGCATAGCAGGAACCTTGACCTTTTTCAGCTGCACAGCTGATCTCACACAGTCGCATGTTATGTATACTGTGCACAATGAGGTGTTAGAGTAATAATTGTCATCTGTCATCAGAGTGACTTTTATGTAATTTAAGCTTCTGTTATCACTTCTGACTACCTTAGAATTACTTTTGCTAGGGAGCCTGTCTGGCGCTGAATGCTGATAGATGGTACACATATGTGGCGGAAATTTGTACCTCCCATGGGTTGCCGTTGCCAACTGATGATGAGAGGCTTCCTGTTGGAACAGGCAGCAATCCAGTAAGTTTTTGTGCTTAGCGGATCTTTGACTGTTATGCTTATTTCTTAGTGTCACTTTTTTCTCTAGACTGAAGTTGAAGGGAACTTTTAGTTATTCTTGGAGCCTGACATTATAACATTAGTGATAATGTTGACGGTTTAAAACATCAATACTCAAGTAGGTTGTTCTCATCTCAATGAGTTAATGCTGAAGTTGCGATGTCTTACAAAAGAGTGGAAGATCAATTATTCTTACAAAGATGTAGTATCATCATTAACCTAACAAGTGGTAATACTTGTGTACAGGTTTATCTAGCTGGGGACAATGTTATAAAAATATTTGTTGAAGAGGGATTAGATGCTTGTCTTCATTCTTTGGGCACTGAGGTAGATCTGTTGTTCTGGCAGTTTTTTTTCCTTCTATTTCTTTGTACTATTATTGATTCAGTTATGGTTTGATCTTTTGCAGCTTGAGTTTTACAGTCTACTCCAGAAAATAAACTCCCCTCTGAAGAATCACATTCCTAATGTTTTGGCCAGTGGGATTCTTTATATTGAAAATGGATTGTATAAAGTTCAGCATTGGGATGGCAAAGGAGTTCCGGAGGTGGTTGCCAACATTACTCCCCATGTGGAACTTGAGCAAGTTGATTATCCATTTGGTCTGTGGAGTAAAAGGCAGTTTGATTTTAAAAAAGCTGGGATGTCATTACCCGAACTAGTAAGCGCTGGCAGCGGCTCAACAATATGGCCATATGTCATAACACAGAGATGCAAAGGAAAAATATATGCTCAAATGTTAGTGAGATCCATTTCTATTTTAATAGATGTCTATAACTGACTGTATCATTCATTTGAAGTACTTTCAGTTGTTCACTGCTCCTCCTTTTCATTTACTTTGCTCTTGCTAGCAGAAGAGATTCCATCTCATGGGAAGATACTGTAAATTTGGCTTCCTTCCTGGGAGACCAAATGCGCAACCTTCATCTTGTGCCATGCCCAGCTTTGAATGATTCAATATATTCGGAAGCCCAGCAGAAAGTTCTCCTCAATGCTAATGGGTATCTGGAGGATGATGAGGACAAGATTTGTGCTCCTGGAGAGTGGAATTTGTTCCTGAGAACTCTGAACAGGAGAAAGAAGGATGTTTGTAACCGCTTGACCAAATGGTAAACCCTTAATACCGAATACTTTGTTAATCACAAAGCAGCTTTAAAGTCTCAGTATTATGTAGTGAATCTTCTCTTATTACCTTGCTTCTACTCACTTGGTGTTGTGACTTTGACAGTGATATTTGACACCATGATCTTTGTTTATTCTCCTAGATACAAACGCCATAGATAATAAAACTGTGGGTCTAATTCCTCTCTATTATTTTATAGAATTCTTGGGTTGGTTAGTGTTGCATTAATGTAATAACTATGTCAGGGATAATACGAATGTTTTCTTTTTTGATTCTTAATTGTCTCTTCATTTGGTGTCAAATCAGCGATATGTGTTATTCTATTAAACTAAAGCCCTCTTTGGACTATTGCCTACCATGACTTACCACTAGTTTCTTCAAAATGGTACTTGGGGCCCTCTTCTATTCCAAATAATGCTACTAATCTCTGAAGTCAAATTTTCTCTATTATTTGGCTAATTTTGATTTCAATATAATAAAGTTAAATTCTACTTTTAATAAACAAAGACACATATATAAAATGCATTTCAACTTTTAGTTTAATAGTTGTGAAAGTTTTGAAATTTCATGAGACACCTACATTGGGGGAAAAAAGGTACTCTTATAAAGTTATTTCTTGAATTGAAAAGTTAAAATCCTTAATGACTTCTTTACTACTTATATATTGCATAATTAAGATGGTGGAAGAGGCATGTTATCCTAGCTTAACTCTCTTGTTCACCACAAGAAAGACAATTATGTTCAGTTATTATTTTGATATAGAGGACCAATTATATTTAGGCAGGGACTTCTTGTTAACCTCTGTGTTTTGGGTTTTGTGGTGCTTGTTTTCTACTGGATTAATGTTTTAACTTTTTTGTTCACTTCATAAAAGGTAATGTACGTCAGTTAGTGCCTTATTTGAAAAAAATCTATTCAGACAGATTTGCCTGTTAATCTCTTTATATGTTAGTTCTTCATCAAAAAAGAATCTCTGTATGTTGGGTATTATGATGCCTGCTTTCTACTCTATTACTCTTTTGCAGTGTGACACCTATATGTGACCTTTTCCCTTTACATTAGATATGCTGGCACAAGCGCTGTGAATTTGAGCTTCTAATGCAGAAGTTTAATCTGAGTCTTTTATTGTTTCAATCTGTAGGGGTGATCCGATTCCCGGAGAACTGATTGAGAAAGTTGAGGAATACATCCCTGATGACCTTGGAAAGGTTCTTATATTTAAGAATGAAGTGATTCATTGGACTTCCTTCAGTCTGCTAGACATTTTATTGTTTCTTTTGTCCCTTTTTCCTCTGATGAAAATGCATTTCTCTGACTTCTTGTTTATTGTCTCCTATTTCAGGTTGACATGGGATCCAGATCTTGTACCTGGATACACTCAGATGTAATGGATGACAATATCCACATGGAACCATGTTCCGTTGCTTCTCGCTCTGCAGGGACTATTGATGATCCTGAGTTGATTGACAATGTTTATGCTAATGGATCTGATTTGGGTGAGCCTGGACATGCATGGCGCCCTACTCATATACTTGATTTCAGTGATCTTTCAGTTGGTGAGTTATTAAGCAACTTTGACCTTGCTTTATTGGGCTTGGTCTGCTGATAGTTTCATATTTCTTTTCCTGATGGATGAACCATGTTTTTATTTGGACTCTATTAGACTTCTACTGCTTGGCCCTAGATTATGTATAATTTGAGAAGTTACGGTATGTCTAAGATAGTAACTTTTTAATGACTGCTTGTATCAAATGAATATGGTAAAGTTTATGAGCATATTAGATGAATAGATTAGGTTTTCTTATTTTGACATGTGAGCTAATCAATAAGATATCTAAGGTCCATTTTAGAAAAAGGCTTTACCTTTTTGAAGTGGTTTCGCAGACTTTTGACAAGAGAAGCTTTTTAGTGGATACTCATTGGCACAGAGAGTCTTGCGTGAAAATATTATACCTGCCATCACTTAACTTTAACTAGATCAGTCTAAAGTTAGACAAATCTTGCATCACTAAAAACTTCAGATGTGGAAGGTTATAAAATGTTCGTTCCTTTGATTTTAGTTTTAAACATTTGAGTTTTTGTGATTAGTAACCCAGTTCTTTTCTCAGGGGACCCGATTTCTGACTTAATCCCGATATATCTGGATGTCTTTAGAGGAGATCCACGTTTACTGAAGCAGTTTTTGGATAGCTATAAACTTCCATTTGTTAAAAGCGGACTGAATGCATCAGCTGAAAGCAACAGATTTCAGAAACTTTCTTACCGAGCCATGTGAGTACATATGGTCTGATGTTGTCATATTTCTTCTATGTTGTCCTCGTGTGTTTTTCCATGAGATAATTGGAGGCATTTTGCTCTTCAAAGTCAATTTCATTACCAGAGCTTATATAATACCTGACCTCATGAAGATAGTAACGCGTGCTTTGATTATGAGGCAACCAACACATTAAGACTAATTTTGACATGTGGACTCAGGCCTTAGAATCCATGACCCTTGTCCTTCACCAAATCGAGGCATCATTTGTCATTTTTTCGAATTGTTGATTTCCACCGATATAATACTCTCATCAATTAAATTTTGTCATTTTTAGAATTGTTGATTTCCACCGATATAATACTCTCATCTATCAGACCCCTCAATCACTTTCAAACTCGAGTCACTATATACTGCATTACTGTTCAACATGCGGAAGAGTTTCTGAATACAGCAGGAGTTTGAACTTGAGATTGTTTAGTTGAGGAGGTTTTTGTAGATAATTAGGACTAGAGACCGAATGTTCTATGTGATAGCCAACACGAGCACTGTAGATGAAGATAGGGTAGATTGGAGCGTCGTACTCCTTTGGCCTTGAAATATGCTATAAACTCACCTTAAGTGACTTTTCCGTCGATACAGGTGCTACTGTATTTTGCATGATGAAAATGTGCTGGGAGCTATTTTTGGTACTTGGAAGGAACTAAGGAAGGCAAAATCATGGGAAGAAGTCGAGGAAGCTGTATGGGGAGATCTCAACAGCTATACAGGCTCCTGTTGAACTTTCGTTTTGTTCTATTTAATTAGTCTTTCACGCCCCTGGTGAAAGGTTTATTGCTGTATGTTGAATAAGTCCTGTCGCTTGTACACTCACATTTGTTTGAGTTTTTTTTTCTTTTTTTTTTTCCTTTTTCCTTCTGATCATATATTCAAAATTTTGATTAAAAACAAATATTATGCACGATAAAACTTAAAACAATGATTTGTGAAGTCAGTACTTGGGTGGAAACCCCATTTATTATCATTGTTTCCTATTTTTGTAATTCTGTCGCTTTCCTTTAAGCTAAAGCCACAGAGAACATGTCTTACCTGAGTTTGTTCTGATGTTCTATACGTTTGACACACATATAATTGAACATTGTCGTTCTCGGAAAGATAAGTTGTAAATATGCCGATTATCAAACTCACTATAATATTAGACAAAGATATTGAGTTCACGTCTTATGTTTACCTACAAACGGAATATCGTTGAAAAACGTTGAATGGAAAAAAATTAGTACGATAACAATGTTGTCTTGGACTCTTGGTATATGCAATTGACACAATGAATGCTATGTTGTAAAGGTCAAACGGAATATCGTTGAAAAACGTTGAATGGAAAAAATTTAGTACGATAACAATGTTGTCTTGGACTCTTGGTATATGCAATTGACACAATGAATGCTATGTTGTAAAGGTCAAACGGAATATCGTTGAAAAACGTTGAATGGAAAAAATTTAGTACGATAACAATGTTGTCTTGGACTCTTGGTATATGCAATTGACACAATGAATGCTATGTTGTAAAGGTCAAACGGAATATCGTTGAAAAACGTTGAATGGAAAAAATTTAGTACGATAACAATGTTGTCTTGGACTCTTGGTATATGCAATTGACACAATGAATGCTATGTTGTAAAGGTCAAACAAAATATCGTTGAAAAACGTTGAATGGAAAAAATTTAGTACGATAACAATGTTGTTTTGGACTCTTGGTATATGCAATTGACACAATGAATGCTATGTTGTAAAGGTCACAGATTTCGCCGCTAAAACTCTACATTGCCAAAAAAGTATACATCTAATCCCAAAGTCAGACAATTCACAGTTCGATGCGCCTCGTGAGCTTCTAAAAATTACTCATAATATGATTCTTTTTTGTCTTTGGCACGCCCCTTAAGAAGATACTATTACTAATTCCTAAGAAAAAAAATAGGTATCTTGACTATATTACCCTTAATTAAATTTGTATATTGTTAACTTGACAAATTGAGATACGTAAATAAGGGCAAACGTGACAAACTTAAAGTTAATTCATTAAAAAGGACACTTATTATGAACCAAAAAAAAAATGCCAAAAAGTCACTTATTATGGACCGGAGGGAGTAGAAAATAAGTAGACGTTTGGACCTAAAAATTATAGTTTTTGAAGAAAAAAAAGTAGTATTTGAAGTTAAGTCGGAAAATTATTGAAACTTGAAATCATTTTTGGACATGCATTTCACTTTAAAAAACAATGCATGTGTGAGTGGGGAAATTTGATTTTTGAAAAATCCATTTCCGAAAGAATTTCTAAAAATTTACAAAATTTCATGGACAAACCGTTAAAAAAATTTATGGACAAACGGGTCCTAAATGTGACCTTTTATCAGTTGAGTTTGACATATCAAACTAATAAAGAAATTTTGAGACAATTGTTGCACGTTGTTGCCAACACCAATTTATGGTATAATACCTTTAACACTTTGAGTTAGACGGGATTCACTTTCATGTTGTCAATATTATGCAAATTTAGAGAAAATTGTTGAATTCTTGCCAACACCAGTTTATAGAACTATTATTTTCGTTTTAGCGATTGCTTTACTCCATATATTTCAGTTCCATAAGTCACTGTGGTTCTGAAACCTTCTCTTTTTGCTCTTCTACAAGATATTAGTCGTTACAGCTTCTGTTATTTTCGTTTACTGTACTCCTTATCTAGTGTCGATGAAAAGAAAGGGCAGCCTGATGCACGAAGCAACTCGCGTTCATGCAGGATCCATGGAAAAGCCCCATCCCAAGAGGTGTGAGAACTACCTAAAATTCCACAAGGCCAAGGTTTCAAAAGTAGTAAACACTCTTTACCAAGTCAGAAATATAAACTATCAGCAAATTATAGGGTGAACTCTGAGAGTCAATTCTGGATAATAATGCAGCACACTACACATTCACCCTTTTGGTAACTATGTTATTGTGTACTTACATCACAGTTGACCAACAAAATCACCACTAGTTTCAATTATATCTTCAATATCAGCTTCATCTAATTCATCAAGTTCCATACTGCCCCAAAGAGAATTGGTTCCACCCTTTGGTACCTGCAGAGGAACTCTAGCCTCTTGTATTATTGCCAGAACTTCTTCCATACTTTGGGAGGGGTTATTTACATCGACGCATTGGTAACTTCCTCCTTCCATCAGTTCCACTGGCAAATTCTTCAAAAACCAGGGATGCTTTGTAATTTCCGGAATGGTTATTCTCTGCAAAAAGAATCAGCAAATCACCACCAATGTTGCCGCAATAGTGAGGTGCGCTACGCTATAAATCCTCAGAAATCATGAAACGCGAATGTAATTTTATGGAAGAATAAGGGTGGGCCTTTGGTGGGATTGAACCTTTTGTCTAAGTAGAATATATTGAGACAATGAGGTAATTTCTAGACACAATACATGTACTATTCTATGATCCACATCTTTGTTAGAGGACTTGATGATTTATTACCTTTTCAGGGTCTGCCACAAAAATCCTGGATAAGAGATGGCGGCATTCGAGGGAAATTTGGACTTGTTCGGGAATTGAGTAGCGGACACTGAGTATTTTCTGTCACGGAAACTAGCCAATCATAATGCTGCAGTATATTGCTCAATGCTAGACACTTGCATTAATAGAATGATCCATTTAATGCAGTAAATTGATAAACAAATTCAGAGTAATCCACTAGAAATCTAGCTGAAGGGGAGCCTTGGCGTAACTGGTAAAGTTGTTGCCATGTCATCAGGAGGTCACGGGTTCAAGCCGTGGAAACAGCCTCTTGCAGAAATGCAGGGCAAGGCGGCGTACAAGAGACCCTTGTGGTGCCCTTCCCCGGACCCCGCGCATAGCGGGGGCTTTACTGCACCGGGTTGCCCTTTATGACCACTAGAAATCTAGCTATATTGGCATCACTTACAGCAATAGTCTTCGTAATGTTTTTTGGATCGCTTGAATCTTGAAATGGATAAGCTCCAACCAACATTACATATAAGGTGACTCCACAGGACCAAACATCTGCAAGCTATAGTTTCAATGAATTAACAGAAGAGAAATGAGTATATACGAGAAAAAACTTTACGGAAAATTTTATCAAGGAAAGAAGAAAGAAGTAGCACCTTCCCATCATATTCTTTCTTTGTTAGGATCTCTGGTGCTACATAAGCAGGAGTCCCTACAGTGGACTTAGGTTGAGAATGAAAGACAGTTGACTGCAACAAGAGTAGCAGTTAAAAATATGAACTTAAACGCTGAATAGAAGCAAGAATTAAGACTTGAGAAAAAGATCAGTAACCTTGGAGTACCCAAAATCACATATTTTGACACGTGGTGCAGCACTTCCGTCGAGTAAAGTGTTTTCCAATTTGAGATCTCTATGACAGATTTGCTGCAAAAGAATACCAGAAACATACTAAGTTTCCAAAGGATGACTGAACGAAGTTCACAGCATGAGAAGTATAGATGTTGTACCATGAAATGGCAGTAGCTAACCCCTGATATCAATTGTTGAAAGAAGAACCTTGCCTGAGTAACAAGTACACAACCAAGCACTCAGCTGATATTAAATTACAAGAGCCTGCTCAGAAATGCTTCGCTGAGCAGTAAAAACGGGAAAGCATATTTAGTTTGAATTTATATACATTAAAACATATGGATAGTCCGCTAATAAAATATTTAACGGACACTTTCCAAAGCATATTACTCCTTGGTTTCAACTTTTAAGATGGCATTCTTGGAACGGAGCCATAACTTTGAGGCCTTTTAATGTTCTGCCTCTAAAAATGTAAAAAGCATATTAACCAGTGGACTTCCCACGTCAAAGGACCGTATGAATGTCATAGTAGACCACTACTAACCATGAACTCATTACATTGGAGATAAAATTAAAACAGCTGCGAGCAATATGCAGTTTGTCCATTCTAGCCAAGGCTAATTACAGCAACTGGTTTCTTACCTCATCTTCATTAAATTTTCCAGCATTACAGATCCTTGCAAAGAGTTCTCCTCCGGAAGCATACTCCATTACTATAGCTAGATGAGTCGGTGTCAGCAAGACCTATACGAGTTAAGTCAATTCATGACTAAAAAGCAAAGGATATGTCTACTAATCACTTAGATACATCTCTCTTTGCTAAACTATTTAATGTTTTAAGGGATTTAGGACAAGGATTCTCAACAGTCATTGTAATCCCACCAATTGTAAAATTGCCAAACTTAAAATAATCTGCAATTCATAAGATCATGGCTACTATTCAGAAAAGTTAATTTGCTTTCAATCCATAAGATACCAAAGATTGCATTTTAATTGCGAGCAGCAGAGTCTTTTAAAAAAGAATCATGGCATCACATAGTTTAAGTATCTTATTACTACCATTACCATTTTACCAACCAGATCTCCTGTTCCAATAATCAAATTCATTACCACTTCTGATCATATATACAGAATTTTAAATAAATAAATAAACAAGCAGAGTTGGTACAATTTATGAGACATGATCACATGGTTAGGAACCGAGACTGAGATGGTTCGGGCATGTGAAGAAGAGAGACATAGATGCTCCGGTCAGGTGGTGTGAGAGGTTAACCGTGGGGGATCCGAAGAAGGGTAGGGGTAAGCTAAAAAAGTATTGGGGAGAGGTAATTAGGCAAGGCATGACTTGGCTTCAGCTTACCCACGATAGGAAGGTGTGGAAGTCAAGAATTAGGTTTGAAGGTTGACAAGTAGCAGCGTGTTTCTCCTAGGCTTTCCAGTAGTACTAGGAATATTCTTGTATTTTCTTATTCATGGTTCTTCATTGTTCCATGATGTGTCATTCGCGTCTATTACCATGTTACATTGTTGTTACTATTGTTTGTTGCTTGGTTGCTTTATTTTCATCGTTCCTTTAGCCAAAAGTCTATCGGAAACATCCTCTCTATCTTTATAAGGTAGGGTTAAGGTCTGTGTATACCCTACTCTCTTCGGACCTCACTTATGGGATTACGATGGGTTTGTTGTTGTCGTTGATCACATGGTTAAACAAAGAACTTATAAGCCTCGATGTCAGCAATTTTCAATCCCCAACGCAGATAACAGAATAAATCAAAAGAAAAATCCTTTCTAACAGTAAGAAGCAGAGTACACGCACCTCTTTAAATCTGACTATATTTGGATGTTTCAATGATCTGTGATTCATAATTTCCCTTTGCACATGTTCATCTATCTGCAACCTCAAAATAGTCCAACCAAAAAAAAAAAAACATTTGATCATCACCAAGAACATAAATTAACAAATATTTTAATGAAAAATCAAAATATATAACCAAAATATGAAGTAAAAGTATGATGTTTAAGGTGGGGAAAAAAAAAAAAGAAGAAACCTTGTGGCCTCTTTCAATAAACTTGACAGCAAAGAGCTCTTTGGTTATCTTGTCACAAACAAGCTTGGCTACCCCAAAATTACCAGAACCCAACTCCTTTACTATCTCATAACGCTCCATAATCAAGGGAAAAATATATAAATATATATATATATATATAATTTAAAAAGGGAAAAGGGGTTTAATCTCAGATTCTTCAGAATTCAGAAAAAATTAAACTTTTTTCTCAAATGCGTTGCGTATATTGAATTTATAAAATTCAAAGGTAAGAGAAAAGGAGGTTCAAAATTATTGGAGGTTAAGTTTTCATAAATTAACTATTGTCATCATTATCAGGTACAGCTCCAGTGGGTAAGAAGAAGACTAGAAAGAGAAGCGTGTTTTGTAAGTTTTCACTTTATTACTGCTGTTAAAGGTTTGAGCGAAGAATTGTAAAATCCCAAAATTATCTTTAGGTGAAAATTACAAAAATTATAGTCAAACATGAATTTCGAAAATAAAATGAAATAAAAAATTATGTCCACACGGACGGGCTCAGTTTCGGGCATTGAAGTGAGAGAGAGAGAGAAGAATATGGATAGACAGGTGGTAGGAGTTGAGAGCGAAACAAAGAATAGAATACACAAGATGACAAGACAACTTTCTTGTCGGTAAGATTTGCAGGAAAGTTGTCACTAATTGTGATTTTTTCTTGACGAATTATTTATATACAGAAATTATACCAACTAATTCTTCCTCTTTTTTACTAATTCTCCCGCTTCTTTTTCTTCTGATGCGTTTTTTTTTTTGTGGATCATTTAAGACCCGTTTGGCCATGAGTTTTTCCAAAATAAATTTGAGATTTATTGTTAACTCATGTTTGGTCATAAATTTTGCTCACATTTTGGCAAAATCTTAAATCCCAAATCACCTCAATTGCTGATTTTGAACCAAAATCTCAAAATTTGGAATTTTATACATGTTTTCCAAAATAAAGTTGGAAAATATGTTTTGAAAACATATCTCCTAACACATTTTTATCTTCAGACCAAACTTCACCCAAATCATATTTTTCAAAACAAATTTGAGAATCTATGGTCAAACGGTAGCTTAGATTTTAGAAAAGACAACTTACTGCATTTTGATTAAATTATTTATATATATTAAATTTTAAAATAAATATAAAGTCTAAACTAATACGAATTTTACCGAACCCGTAACAGACTTGTGCTGCCCCTGGTTCTGAGGTGTCATTGCATATTTTTGTTCGGAGGCACGGGATTACATAGGTGCAACTTCAGGCTAAATTGTTTTGAAAGTTCAAACTGCAAGAACTATCCTGAAATGAAAAAGTGAGTGTCTGCTGTTATTTTTACCTAATCTCTTAGATTGCAAAAGTTTAGAGTAAATCCAATCGGCTATTTGTGTAATAATTCCGTTTTAACCAAGAGGCGATAGTGGCATCGGTCTTCTCGTTCCTTGAGTAAAAGGTCCGAAATGGCTTATTTTCATGTCTAAATCGGGAGTTTACGGGCTCTGTAGGGTCTTCATCTATAGGCTCACTAAAGATACTCAAAAGAAAGGACTTTCTTTGAATAGAAATATGCAATCTTCCTTTAGTCATCTCTTCCTGTCTATTCAAGCCTTGCATCAGTCTGAAATCTATTGGTAATTGATATTTAGGACCAGACCTAAAGTGGCTAGTGATTTAACGGTGTCAAGTGCACATATAGCCATTTCCAGGAATGCTATTTAGAGAGTAGCTAGAATATATTTTTTGTCTTGAAATTTTAAACTAAAAAATCTTAACTTCAGGAAAATTCATGCCAATTTTTTCCTGAAAAACTCCGTTCAAGACACACTGATTAATTCTTAAATAGCAGCCCTTAAGAGTGGTTACGTCGTTTCTACGATTTAGCCCTTCTTTATAGAAAATTTGGCATCCTATAACAACACATAATAAGAATTGACATTTTTTTAGCCTTACATTAGGTTTGGCAAAGATAGCCCCAAATAAATGGCATTGTATAGCCAAACCCTAAAAAACTACTCTCTTACATATTCTCTCTAAAAAAGACTACTCGCTTATTTTGGTTTCCCTCCCCCTTTCTCTCCTTGTATTTCTTCTTCTATCTCTTCTCTTTCGCTCTCATAGTTTAGAAAAAATCCTTGCAAATTATGCAAAAAAATTAGTGAGATGAAAATGTAAGGTTGATCTCACATCAAATAAAGCAAAAACTAATAGAGAAAAAAATATATTTCAACTTTGTTTTTCTTCTCACTTTTTTTATTTGTTGGATTGAACGAATGAGTGCGATTGAAATTGGTTGAAAATACCTAAACGAGGCTATATACAAAATTTGAGCAAGATTACAAGTGAATTAGACTGGTTTCAGGTAAAAAAATCAGACCTTAAAATTCAAGTGCGACATGTGTATATCACGTTGTATATCATGTGCGTCAGTGTATATCCATACATATTTTTAAGGACATCTGCCTCGCGATCGCAATGCTTAAAAATCTGGGCAGACAGATTATATTCCAAAATCGAGAGTTAGGCCATTTTTATCATATTTTGACTTCTAGAGCTCGGTTCTTGGCGACTTTTGATGGGGTTTTCACACAAATCAAATGGGTAAGTGTTCTTCAACTAGAATTGAATATATTCCATGATTTTATCTTCATTTTCATCATTTAATTTGTGTTTTGAGTTGAGAAAAATGTTGGTTTTGGAAGAAAATTTCTAAAATGAAAAATCGTGATTTGAGGGACCAAATGGTATTGGAATTTGATAAAATTTGTATGGTTGAACTCGTATTGGAATGGGTATTCGGTTTTTGTAAATTTTGTCGGGTTTCGAGGTGCGGGCCCGGGGGTCGACTTTTGGGTCGATTTTTATATTTTTATAAAGATTGAAACTTTATTAATCGAAATAGTTCCTTATACGATTTATGTGTGTTTTGAAGTTGCTCTAGTTTGATTTGAGCCGTCCGGAGGTCTTTTCACCCGAGAAATCCATTTTAGAGTATCGGGTTGTCGTCTTCGAGGTAAGTATCTTGCCTAACCTTGTGTGGGGGAACTACCCCTTAGGATTTGAGTCTTCTATGTTGATTGTAGCCCGTGTACGCGAGGTGACGAGTGCGTACTCGAACTTATTTGCAAATAGGTTGGCCTTTTAGGATTCTTAGGTCCTTATTTTTCCTGTATATCAAGTTGAAATTGTTATGACCGAGTTTCTGGTTGCTAGTTGCATCTCTTCCGGCTTAAATTATATCTTTCTTGCTTTTAGTTTCCCTTGTTGTTTATTTGATCTTAATTGACATAAATGAATATTTTACCTCTTCTACCATCATGCTATATTTTCTTAATAAACTGCCTAATTGACTATAATTAGTATTATCTAGTCCTATAATTGTTTAGCCGTAATTGGGATATCTATTCGTTGGTGTCAAGCATGCCTGTGAGTCGTATATTGTCATTTATATTATTTTCCTTAAGTGTTACTTAGGTTTAGTTTGATAATCATCCATGTTGATGGTATCTCCTTGGTGTGGCTTATTACTGAGCATTGTTCAAGTTGAGTTTTATTCCGTGAAACTAATTGTTTAAGAGAGATTGGTTATAGTTATTTTCCCTTGCCGGGATGATTTGAATTCTTCTTCTTGTGAACTTGAATATTGAAAGTCGTTGCTATATTTGCTTTGTTTTTCCCTCATTACACTATTTCTCTTTGTGCTTGACATTCCCTTCAGTGGCTACTTCTTATGAGTGAGTTTTACCATTCTCGTGATTTAATTTCTTGTATTGATATGCTCGTCGCATTTGGTATTTCTGTCTTTGGTTGCTTGTGCTTGTTGTGGAAATATGCGATGTTCTGTCGTGTTCTAGTTTTTCTCTCTGTTGGCTGCATTGCATATTTAAATTGGGACTACGGACGAGATTCCGGGAGCTTTTCTCCTGTACTGCATTGCATATTTAAATTGGGACTACAGACGAGATTACAGGAGCTTTCCCCCTGTACTGCATGACAAATTCTGAGTTACGGACTGAGTTTCGGTAGATTTATCTTGAGGAGATTATGATCGAAAAGTTATATTTCAAAAGTATATTTGAAAAGCATCTGTCTTGCAGAAAAATGATATTTGAAAGTCATTATTGGGAAAGTATATTTGAAAATCACGTATCTTGAAAGAACTATGTTTTAAAGATTTCTCCTTCTAATATATATATATATATATATACAGTCGGAGAAAGTATGTTTCAAAGAGGATCTTTCTATACTGAAATGATTATATCTTCAAAGCTTTCAAAATAAACCGCGGTTTAAAAGTTTTCACCAACTTATTGGGTTTATTGGTTAAAGCCTGATGTGGAAAAACTGACATAGTGTTGAGTTGTCAGTGTGTTTATTGTGTGGTGGTTTTCCGTTTTGGCTCGTATTTTCTGTCCATTCTTCTGGTATTATTATGTTGTGCCGTTGATTAGTTTTCGATAATTCCTTCCGCATTTTATTGCCATGTTGTTAACTATATCGTAAAACCTTTAGATAGATACTATGTCCGGTCATTTCAATATTGTTGCCTGTTTAATTTATTAGACCAGTGGTGTCTTGACTATTCCTCGTCACTACTTCACCGAGGTTAGTCTTGATACTTACTGGGCACCGCTGTGGTCTGCTCATACTACACTTATGCGCATTTTTGTGCGCAGATTCAGGTAATTATTGTTAATAGCTGCGCGGATCATTGACGAGGAGACTCAAGGTAACCTGTTGCTGCGTTCGCAGGCTTTAGAGTCACCTTCTTGTATTTATTATTCATACCCTGTTGTATTCATTCCGAACAGTGGTAATTAGAGATTTTAGAGTAAATTTGTAGAGCTTATGACTTGTATTACTAGTTTTGGGAACATTGTAATTCTGTCAAGATTTCTATATCGAGACTATTAGATTTCCTGTATTATTGTTATTATTCTCTAAATGTTAGGCTTATCCAGTTCCTAAGACTAGGTTCCATCACGATACCCAACAGAGGGAAATTTGGGTTGTGACAAGTTGGTATCAGAGCTCTAGGTTCATAGGTGCTACGAGTCATAAGAGAGTTTAGTAGAGTCTTGCGGATCGGTACGGAGACGTCTGTACTTATCTTCGACAGGCTACGGAACTATTAGGACAATTTCACTTCCTTCATTCCTATCGTGCGAGTTCATTGATCTTGAATTTGAAATTATCATTCCATTCTCTCACCGATGGTGAGGACACGAGTTGCGGCTCCTGATGATGTTACCCCGAAGTAAATGTCGCAGGGGTCAGAGACAGAGGTCGATGAGGAGCACATGCCGCAGTTAAGATGCCTACTAGAGCAGCCGTCGAGGAGCCGCCAGTAGTTCTAGTTGGGGGACAGGTACTGGAGGGGCCTGTTGCTACCCGGGCTTCAGGAGACCTGGGCGTGGTTTTTGAGTATAATTGGTACATTAACTCAAGAGGGATTGATTCCAGGTGCAACAACTACTTCACAAATCAGGGGAGGAGTTCAGACTCCCACCGTCTACACTCCAGAGCAGCGAGGCCATGTTGGTCAGGTTCCAGTTGTCATAGCAGCACGACATGTGGTTTCAGTTCAGCCCGCGGTTAGGGCAGCAACATCGGAGGAAGAACACCTTGGACTTGAGAGGTACATGGAGTACCCCTCTTCTATCTTTCAGTGGATTAGTGACAGATGATGCCTAGGGTTTCTTGGGGGAGTCTCACTATATTCTTCGTACTCCGGGTATGGTGGATACGAGAGGGATTGTTTTTGTCGCATCTCAAGTTCAGAGGAGTGGTTTGTCAGTGGTGGCGGCCTATGAGTTGGGGTAACTTGGCCGAGTCAGCTCACTTGCGTGGATTCAGGTTTCAGAAATGTTTGAGGGAGCTTGCACTCCAGTCCCTCCGAGATGCATGACGCGCGGAGTTTGAGCATTTGCTTCAGGGCACTATGTCAGTATTGTAGTACGCCGTCAGATTCAGTGAGTTGGCCAGTTATGTGCCTCACTTGGTTGCTTCAGTTAGGAGGCGAGTTCGTAGATTCATTGAGGGACTCAGGCATGATATTCGGTTCAGCGGGATGTGAGAGTTAGATTCAGATGCCTCGTTTCAGCAGGTAGTAGGGATCGCTCGCCGGTTAGAGAGCATGTGGGGCCGGGAGCGAGAGGACATACGAGATCAGGAGAGAGAGTTTAGGGGGAAAGGAGGCCTTGAAGGCTGTATAAATCTACTGGTCCTTGTTATGGAGGCAAGGTACGTAACGGTAGAGGTTTTTGTGGGTCAGCCAGTTCAGTTGCATTACCATCTTCGCATAGCGTTTCAAGTACTCATGGGTCTCACAGTACTCGCATTGTTCAGTTCCCACAGCCACGTCAGCAGAGGTCAGTCAAGTTGGCAATCACGAACGCGTGATCTTGTTCGCGTAGGAGAATGGGGGCGCGTGAGGTCGTTGCGGTTGTGCTCCGCGATCGCGTTAAGGGGTACGCGATCGCATAGGTCAGGGAGCTTTAGTTTCGCGATCGCGTGGGGGAATTATGCGATCACAGTGAGTAAAATTATGGGGCAGCATGTTTGCTCTTCGCGATCGCGTGGGTAGTCCCACGATCGCAGTGAGTAAATGACCTAGGCAGAAAGTTTAAGTTTCAAAAACGAGAGTTTTAGGTCATAACTCAAAATACCATTTGAGAGCTCGGGAGAAGGAGGACTTGGAAGAGATTTTCAGTGGGATTCTTGTGGTAAGTGTTCTTAAATCACTTTTGGATTAATTTCATGAATTAGGCTTGATTTTTATCATGTAATTTGAGGAATCAAAGTAGAAATTGGGGAGAAATGGGAGGAAAATTTGGAAATTTCTTTTGATGATTTGAAGGGGTATTTGAGGCCGGAATTTGGTAAATTTGATATGGGTAGACTCGTGAGGGAATGAGGATTCTATTTTTGTTATTTTTATCGAATTCCAAGACGTGGGCCCGGGGGCCGGGTTTGGCCAATTTCGGGAATTGTGTCTAATTTTGATAGTTTTCAATTGGGTTTCATCTCCCTAGCATATTTTGATGTTATTAATCTGATTTTGATAGACTCGGAGCATTTGGGAGCCGATTCGAGGGGCAAAAGCATCGCGGAGTAGTTTTCGGACCGTTTCGAGGTAAGTAACTATTGTAACTCTAGACCTGAGGGTATGAAACCCCGGTATTTTATATTGTTTTGGTAAATGAGGTGACACACATGCTAGGTGACGAGCGTATGGGTGTGCACCGATCGGGATTGTGACTTGGTCCGTCTCGTAGCGACTATTAAGCCGCGTGGTTGATTTGAAATCATAAGATATCCTGTATTTTTAGGATTATATTATATTATGGGCAGTATTCCATGTTTGGGGCCTTGTGCCGATCTAGTTAGACCCTCAGGGGCATTTTTACACTATTCTCACACTATTTTGATAGAAAATTTATGAACTCAGTCATGTTTATTACTTGTTGCTATTTCACTGTTATCACACTGTTTTAAAATACTGTGAGGTATTTTGGGTTGAGTCCCGTGATGTTGAGATGAGTTTCCCGAGTGGCTCGAGAGGATGACTGAGTGAGGCCGAGAGCCGAATTTGTGAGGATAGTTATGGATCGGGCTGCACGCCGCAACAGATACTATGTGGATCGGGCTGCACGCTGCAATAGATATTATATGGACCGGGTTGCACGCCGCAACAGATATTAAGTGGATCGGGTTGCATGCCGCAACAGATATTATATAGATCGGGTTGCACGCTGCAACATATATATATATATATATATATATATATATATATATATATATATCGTATCGGTAGCGCTTAGGCTGTAGGAGCCCCTCCAGGAGTCTGTACACCCCTAGTGAGTGCTGTCGACTAGAATGGATCGGGCTGCGCGCCACAGCGGGTTACTATTATGGATCGGGCTGCACGCCGCAACGAGTTATTATATGGATCGGGTTGCACGTCCCAACAATTGTTATACTGTACCTGATGATAAGAGTGCTGAGTGTGAGCATTGACTTATGAGAATAGAGTCACGAGTGACTGAGAGGCTTGCCCGAGAGGCTTTATTTGTGAGTCACACTGTGCTCGAGTGGCTGATATTTTATGAAACTACTGTTCTCACTTTTTGAGCCTCTTTGATAAATGTCGACTAATGTTTTATGCAAGTTTAAGCGGAAAAACTAGAGTTTTTGTGAAATCTTTGGTAAATGTGGACTTAACCAGATTTACTTACCTTTGTTGAATCTTATTTTGTGAAACTAAGATTTTAAATGCTCGTCATTGCAGTCAAGTTTTTAGTTACTTTGGTTACTTACTGAGTTGGCGTACTTACGTTACTCCCTGCACCTCTGTGTGCAGATCTAGGTATCGGATCAACTCGCTAGTTGATTTCTTACGTGCTTGGAGTTTGTTCAAGGATCGAGGTAGCTGCTCAGCGTCCCCATCTCACCTCATTTTCTTTCCCAGTTTATA
Source organism: Nicotiana undulata (assembly GCA_005239495.1). Lineage (NCBI taxonomy): Eukaryota > Viridiplantae > Streptophyta > Magnoliopsida > Solanales > Solanaceae > Nicotiana > Nicotiana undulata. The sequence continues at coordinate 34,947 of ML282275.1, read as the reverse complement.
GATTTTTCATATTTGGTCTTATGTTAGTAGCAAAGTCACTTTCTTATACGTTGTATTTATCGTCTTAGATGGAGACTATATTTTTATAAAACAAAAAATGTTGGTTTTATTGTGTTAAAGGGATAGCCTAGTATCACGATAGGCATCATCACGGGCCTTATTGATTTGGGGTCGTGACAAGTTGGTATCAGAGCACTAGGTTACATAGGACTCAACGGTCATGAGTAGGTTTAGTAGAGTCTTGCGGATCAGTACGGAGACGTCTGTACTTCTCTTCGAGAGGCTACAAAACCCTTAGGAAAACTCTCACATTCTTGAATTCTTGTCGTGCGAATCCATTTATTCAACCAAAAGCGTAACTCTTTGAATTTCTTTCATGTATTCGAATGCGCACGTGAGCGCTCGGTATCAGCTGTGCATCGACGACTTGTGATTTCCATGGGTGAGATGTGATTTTTAGCATATTGATAATGGGCCAGTTTGGAGGACTTGAGGCCGGATTTTGTTTGTGGCTTGAGTGTTGAGATTTTGTTTATGAGAGCACGTGCATCTGGGGACTTATATGTCCGTTTGTGTCCTTATTGAGGGGACTTTGTGACTAGATGACTACATGGTGAATGTGATTTGATGGTTAGATGTGTTCAGGTTTTTGGATTGTGACAAAACGAATTGGCAGGAGATGTAGCAAGAACCATTGAGTATTTGACTTCTGTCTTGGGTTAGAATATGTCCTCGAGTTGTGAGTATATTTAAGGAACTCTCGTGTAGTTTAGTTGTGGATTGAAGTGGATTTTCCTTTTGTTTCCTGAGTTCCTGGTGATGTTTTAAGCTGACCAATGCCCCAACATGGTTCATGTATTTGATTAACGGCGTATTTCAGCCGTGTTAGCACTCCTTCGTTATGGTATTCATTAATTGCATCCTGGCGTACTCACATAGCCAGGGGTAGCATACTCAGCATTGGGGAGGGTATTATAGAGATTGATGGAGGATAAGCTTTACGCAAATTTCTCCAAGTGCGAATGTTTGGCTCAGTTCAGTAGTATTCTTAGGGCACGTGGTGTCCGGTGAGGGTATTCAGGTGGTCAGACGAGTGTGGGTAGAGCTTCCAGAAAGCTCAAGATTTCTTGGACCACAACTCCAGCGTTAGTTCTGCCATCAGCTTTAGGTTCTTATGTAGAGTATTGTGATGCCTCGAGGCTAGGCGTTGGTGGTGTCTAAATGCAGAAGGGTGAAGTGATTGCATGGTAGCTATGATTTTACGAAGGGTATAGGGAGTTATCAGTCTAAGGCTAAGCAGACGGGGTTATCTCCCGCGGATTGTTCTGAGGTTGTGTGACCCTTATGTGGTTTTGTAGCAAGTCCTCCAGTAAATGATATATGTTGTAATTTGAGTTCAGATCGCTTGTGGAGGTTGTCATGGTCCTTTTCAATGGTGAATGTGAGATTTGCATAAGATTTGAGATATTCGATGGTTTGTGTCATATGAGCTTATAAAGGATTTAGTTGCATCTCACCGCGGAATGGTGACAGTGTTAGTGTATGGGCATTTTGAGTCATCGTTTGTCTTGATCGTTGGCTTTGATCCAAGTGGGGGAGTTTGTTGATGATGAGTTGATTGCGCGATTATGTGTTGTATTGATTGCGGTTCGAGGTATATTGGTGAATCAATTATGACCTGCAGAGGTGGAGTCTGGGAATGACTCGAGTAATGGAAATTCTTCGATACTAGTTGTAATGTACTCTATGGGTAGGTGAGTTTTATTGAATGGTTGAGTTGTATTTGTAAAAGACATAGTGTGTACAGTGTACAAATTTGTTTGTTGCTTCAAATGTGTGGATTTCTTTCCTAGTATGTGATTTGCAAACGAGGTCAGGACGTTTTGTCTGCTTGGTCAGTGTAATTGAAATTTACGTAGAGTGGATGACTCTCGAGAATGGTTCTGACTGGTTCAAGGTTATATGTAGCAATTGAGGACCTCCAAGGCGTGAATTGGGCTAGAACTGAGACTACCGTGGAGGGTGTCAAGGCTTGTGGTGTCTTAACATTATCATAGATTCTTCATATCAATATCAAGAAGGTGAAGGTAGTGGCTTTAGATTTTCCGGAAGTCTCTTCAGATCGGGGTAAGTATTTTGAATGTGGTGCTTTTGGGGGATATTCGAGAGAGTATTCAGCGGTTTATGAGCCTTAGATGGTATGGTGTTATTCTTGGGTCTCGTGTGGTGAGTCTAGGTTGATAATTGCAGTATTATGGCAAGGATGAGTATTAATTCGAAGGTAAGTCAGAAGGAACTTGGATTAGTAGGACAACTTGGTAGTAAGTCGGATCGGCATGGTAAGGAATATGATTAGTTCTTTGGGTGTTTATGAGGTAATGAGATGTTACCTGTGATTCTTGGCAATGCTCCTGGGTTTAGTGACATGCGTAGCTTGGTTGAGTTATAAAGATTCAGTCCTGACGGTTGGTGTTGTAAAAATAGGATTCAGAGAGTTCTTAATGGTTTGTACCATTATTAGAGATGTATATTTCCTACTGGCGTGAAGAGCATGTGATGTATAGTGATTTTGCTTCTAGATGGGATCAAATGTAAAGTTCTTGGCTAGTTGGGCTCGTAGTTGCTTGTGGCTCGGAAGGGATTGTGAAGTTCTCATATTTATCATAGGATGGCATGGCGTATGCGGTATGTTGTGTAGAGTTGAGATTTTCATATGTGAGGTCACGGTTCAGTGCTGGAAGGAAGGTCAGAAATTCTTAGGCAGCATTGGCAGTACAGACGACTAGGTAAATGATATCATTAATTGGTGTGGCTTGATGATTGTATACATTTCAGAAACAACAATGTGTTTGAGTTAAGGGTACCTCATTGGTATTTCAGTGCTCTTTTGTTGGATCGACTGATGATATTCAAGTTTGTTTGGTGGCACAGAAGAATTTTAGGAGTATTCCTCGTGGAATGATTGAGTATCAGAGGTGTGTTATCTATTCGAGTAGTGTAGCTGGGATCAGATATGGTAATTCATATGCTTTGCGAATTGGGAGACTGAGAGTTTTCGTGATTAGATGGTTTTGTGGTTGTGGACTGTGAGAAAATAGCTAAAGCTAGTTAGAGAGTAGTATGTGCTATGATTCAGTCATTATGAACCTTCAAAGAGTTATTTATCTATTGTGGGTGACCAGAGTTGATTTAAGGCGCATTGGTAGGCCTAGGATGGATGTGTGTTCTGCAGTGGGTCGGAATTATTGACTCCGAATTGCTATTGTTGAGGGGTGTGCCATTCGATTGTCATTGAGCTTATTCATGTTCTGGAGTGATCTATGAGTTACCCTTCTGTGTTGTGAGGAATGATTATTGTTGGTTATATGCACATATGGTGCGGTTTTATTTGGGCTTTATAGCAGAATTTGGGTGAGACGGGTATCTTGGTGTTGCGTGATTGATTGCGCATTGGATATGTTCTTTTCGGCTGGCATGGCATTGCATTACTTACTTCTCCATGGTTATGGTGATTCACTTGTGGTACTAGACATCAAATTGCGCGTGGTTGTTGATTCTGAGCATAGTGACTTGAGGTGTTTCATGTGGACCAGTGTTTGGACAGGGTCGCACATTGCAGCGAAGTTAGGTGGAGGTGTGATCATTCGGATTAGATTCGTGCGTTTTGATATTAAGGTGTGTGATGAGTCCTTTGCATCGTGTTGTGGTGGTACTGGTAAGCTTGCGGTACAACTCTCTCATTGAGACCTTTTTTTCATGATTTGAGTGCACTTGGACTGTTGCTTATTGGTGTGCGAGTCACACGGGTTGTGGCTTTAGATTGTATCGATGTGTCATATCACTAGAGCAGTCGTGTTGGATGGGATGAGGTCATTGAAGTCTAGAATGAATACTATCAGATTCGATTTTTGCATGTTGGAAGGATAACATCGGGAACCGGCTTAGAAATTTACTATGGTCCTTGTCGAAGGAGAAGGATCTCCATGACTGGTGGATATGAGAAATGGTTATGACTTTCCATGTGTTTCATTCATCATTGGCAGTATACATAAGTGTTGGAATGAGGCTTTGGTTTGATAAGAGGTTTATTACCTAAATTGGGTTGTTTGAACAGCTATTGTGATTGAGAGTTATCGATATGAGTGTTTGAGTCATGTGGTATATAATGTGATTTCATCTTGGGTTGCGGATATGGATTGATGTAGTTGATTCGAACTTATTCAGTGTATAGATGGGAGATTCTGGTTTTATAGATAGTTTCGGAAGTGGAAATGTGGTTCTAAGGTTTATGGGCTTGGTTGAATTGCAGAATTTCAGTTATGTTGTGCTATCAGACCTATATGGGATTGGGTGACGTGAGATCACCCCCGGGGTATGTGCAAGTTAGGTTACACGGTAATTTTGGTGGGTTTTGAACAACTCTGGGCACGTTCGAGGACGAACGTATGTTTACGTGGGGGAGAATGTAACGACCCGACCGGCCGTTTCGTGAGATTAGCCCCGTTTCCTCTATTTTGCTTCATTATTATGTGGTGCAGCTCTTGTGTGTTTTGTTGGGTCGGTTGGTTCGGGTTCGGAGTGGTTGTGGTGAGATTTGAGACGCTTAGTCTCTTAAATTGGCCTAATAGTGGAAAAAGTCAACTGGGAGTTGACTTATTGGTAAACGACCTCAGAATGTGAATTTTATGGCTGTGATAGCTTCTTTAGGTGATTTGGGACTTAGGAGTGTGTTCGGAATGTGGTTTTGATGTCCGGTGTAGAACTAGGCTTGAATTGGCGAAAGTTGGTTTTTGGCGATTTTCGGTCGGCAGTGGAAAGAGGCTATAGGGGTCGGAATGGAATTCCGGAAGTTGGAGCAGGTTCGTAATGTCATTTTGGATATGTGTGCAATTTTTTAGGTCAATCGGATGTGTTTTGGTTGGTTTCGGCATCCTTGGTAAAACTTAAAAACTTCAAAGTTCATAGGCTTGAATTTGATGTGATTTTGGTGTTTTTGTGTTGTTTTTGGTGTTTCGAAGGCTCGACTAAGTTTGCATGGGGTTATGGAGTGTGTTGGTATGTTTGGTTCAGGTCCCGAGGGCCTCGGGTGGTTAACGGATCAATTTTTGATCTTGAAAGATGGCAGATTTTCTGGTGTTCTTGGTTCTGGTTTTCTCTTCTGCAATCACGAGGGGATTCCTGCGATCGCGTAGGCTTAGCGGAGGAGGACTGTTCTCACTTTTCTTTACACTGAGCCTCTTTGATAAATGTCGACTAATGTTTTATACAAGTTTAAGCGGAAAAACTGGAGTTTTTGTGAAATCTTTGGTAAATGTGGACTTGACCGGATTTACTTACCTTTGTTGACTCTTATTTTGTGAAACTATGATTTTAAATGCTCGTCACTGCACTCAAGTTTTTAGTTACTTTGGTTACTTACTGAGTTGGCGTACTCACGTTACTCCCTGCACCTCTGTGTGCAGATCCAGGTACCGGACCAGCTCACTAGTTGATTTCTTACGTGCTTGGAGTTTGTTCGAGGATCGAGGTAGCTGCTCACGTCCCCAACTCACCTCCTTTCCTTTCCCAGTTCATAGATTTTTCATACTTTGGTCTTATGTTAGTAGCAAAGTCATTTTCTTATACGTTGTATTCATCGTCTTAGATGCTCATGACAGTTGACTCCAGAGGTCTGGGTCGGTGTTAGATTTTGATCGTGTTGGATTATTATTCTTGCTGAAGTTCTCTTAAAAAGTGAATTTTGTTTTTAAAAAAAATGAAGACTATATTTTTATAAAACAGAAAATGTTGGTTTTATTGTGTTAGAAGGCTAGCCTAGTATCATCATAGGCGCCATCACGGACCTTATTGATTTAGGGTCGTGACACTTAACCTTGAAAGAGGTAAAATTAAACCAAAAATATTATTAAATGCTCGGATATTTTTGTGAAATTATTTATCTTCCAATTACAAATACTGGTTTAATTTGATACATTCACTCACGAAATAAAATGTATATTGAACGTTTATAATGAAACTTCTTAACACAAAAGATGTATTTAGAACTTTTTGCAACTTATAATTAACTATATGATGATGATTAGTTGTTCTCTTAAATACAAACTTTTTGCAACTTATAAATAACTATATGATGATGATTAGTTGTTCTCTTAAATACACATAAAAAATATTGTTCTATTAGTAGTAAGACTAATATAATCTGAAATGTATTAAAACAAAGAAATTCAATCCATAAGTTATGGCATTAAACATATCTCCATTTTCGTATATAATCAATTTATATTCTGCTTCTTTGATCGATTTTTTTTGAAATGATACATCTTTTATCATTTGAGTCAATTCACTTTCACCCTTTGTAATGCCATTCCAAAATACTAAATTTTCTTCAATATAAAAGACAATACAAATATTTTATGACGAATAAAGTAACATACGTACATATTTTTTTGGTATATAAAGTAACATTATGTACATATATGCATGCAGACATACCTATACAATTTATTTTGAGAGTACAATATATAAGGCATGAATTACATTTCGAAGATGTCTTTATGGTAATTAGCGAGTACATTAATGGTCATTTAGCTCTTTGAAATTATCTAGTGAAGTCATCTTTCTTTCATTTCATTAAAAAAAAAGTTACTTAACTATGCTCATAGCGCTCAGAAGGTTAATCACCTAGATTTTTCAAACTTTTGATTATCAATTACCTACTTTATCCTCTAAATTATCAACTTTTATCATCTTCTTAATATTATAATTGTTTCTCTTTTTAAACTACATTATGGACTTACCCATAGGACAAATATATTTAATTTACAAAATTAAAAAAAAATTGTTTTCTAGCTTATATAATGTCAGAATGATAATCGAGCATACTCTTCAAATTATTATTACGAACAAATTTTTCTAATTAATTTTTTACTATGCTCAATATTTTAATATTCTAATATTTTACATGCTTAAATACTATTTTTATTTTTCAAAAATTTATTCTATAGGTAAGTCTATAATATGAATTAAAAAGAAAAATTCATAATATTAAAAAGTTAAAAAAAGAAGAAGATAAAAGTTAATAATTTAGAGGATAAAATAGGTATTTTGGCAATCAAAAGTTTAAAAAATCTAGTTGAGTGACCTTCTGAGTGCTATAGGCATAGTTAAGTGACTTTGTTGCTACATACGAAAGAAAGATAGACTTTAATAAATAATTTCGGATAATCGAATAATTGATTGACCATTTGAGCAGTGGACTCGATAATTAGCTGCATATGTTTATCTCAACAAGGAAAATATGAATGCTCAACATATTCGGCATGCACATTGTGCTTATCAATAAATAATATAAAATTTTCAAAATCACATAATTAATACTTACTAAAATGTTTGGCCAAGTTATAAAAAGTTTTTTTTGGGTTTCCCACTCGGTGTTCGGTATCCGCATTGGAGCCCGACTATATCCGGATTCGCACCACGTAGGGTCTCATTCGGGGGGAAACGCTCCCTACCAAAGATTTTTTCATACCCGGGGCTCGAACTCGAGACAGAAAAATTAGTCATTACAAATAGGAAGAAAGTTAAAGCACTTTTATACACAACAAAGATACAAACAAGGAGTTACAACGCTAGTTAAAATCATATTAGAAAATTAGAGATAAAAGAACAAAATCTACAATTATAATACAACCAAAGAAGTACAAACATGATTTTCTTTTTCGGGTGAAGAACATTCTATCAAGGTATTTCAATTGTGCTCATATTCATTATCATAGGAATTGGATTCTACCACACTAAACAAAAATTTAGTTGACGAAATATCGTAATACTCGCTCAATTTCTTCACTTTTGCGTATCAATAAACACAAACGAAGAAAGCGCCTTGTACAAATATGATTACATACGCTTGATAATATTATGGATAAAAACTTTTTATTGCATTTAAAAGGGATGATGCATAAATTAGTTGTGGCTTTTGACCCTTCATGAAGGGGTACGTAGGTTATTTGCTGTTAGTTATTTTTATATTTTGTATTAATAGAGTATTTAAGTTAATTAGAAGGATATTTTAGTAATTTAATTTTTAACTTAAGGGCTTCCCACTTATAATATAACTAGTTTCGATCCACGTGCGTTGCACGTGTATGCCAAATCATGTAGTATATGATTTTATAAAATAATGTCATATTATTATAATAAAAACTTTGCATTAATAATATGCATGGAAAAATAAAGTTTGAGTTTATGTAAGGATAAGTGTGGATCGTCGTATGCTAATTGTCCGTCCTCTTCAATAATGTCATAGCTAATTTATCCGGTTCCTCAATTACATCGCATCAATATCTTCAAGTTCATGTATATCTTGAATAATTAAACTTCTTTATGTTCTCGCTTTTCTTATCAATCTTGAAAGAAAAGTGAATTATTAATATTTACTCTCTTGTAGCATTAGTAAGATGAAGATTGTGGCTCATCTTTAACCGATAATATGAATCCTACACATAAACATTAAATAGTATACTGCTAAATGATTCTTTCCTTCATATTATATGTGATGCACTTTAACTGGGCATGTAATTTAAAAAAGAAAGAATATTTTTTTTGAAACTTGTGATTTAATAAACCATAAATATGTGTGTGGCTATAAATTATTTAATTAAGGGTAAAAATAAAAAAGTTTAAAGTAATATTATTTCTACACATAAAAAGTGCATCGCATAAATTGGGACAAAAGGAGTAACTCTCAAGACACACCAAATTCACAAAAGGTCATCAATTTTAAAATAATATAAAAGTATAAATATTATTTAATTTCATGATTCCAAAACAATAAATCAAGTTTCAAGTATAGATATTATTCTTCCAAAAATATATCTTTATCATCCCTCAATTTGAAATAACCATGATCTTTTTAACATAGTTACGATAGTTTTTTTATTTTTTTTTATTCGGCCGCGAGATAAGCATACTAAAAATTTCATCCCTATATTTAGCATGAATCTCAAGATCATCGCACAATAAATCTGCAGCATAAATCATCCCTCTGACTATGTTGTCCATTTGTAATTAGTTGCATTTGCCGGAGGTTTTGGCTCAAAAGTCTCCCTCAATGTTTGTATAATTTTTTGGTTTGCAATAAAGACTAGCACCACGTAAAGGCGTGAATTATATAATATATAAAAAAAAATAAGCAAAAAAGGAAAGAAATATAACCCGATTTTGTCGCATTCTTCTTGTTCACTTTATATTTTTTATGTCTTCTCTTTGACTATCCAATATTGTAGTAGAGTAATCAACATGTTGAGATGTGGAATCTTTTCATTTTTCGTAAGCTAACTCTGAAGCCATTATATAGAGGTCCATATGGGCTTTGCGTGATCGTATTCCTATTTGAACTTTCTTTTTGGAAGAAATTAGATTCTCCAACTTCCTTGGTCAATATCTCACTTTTGTATGGTTTATATACAATCATATATATATCCAATAACACTTATGAAAGTTTCGGAACCTCTATAGAGAATCACCAACTTTTCCTGCAAGATACTGTGGAGAAGGCCAATCAAATTCTCACTGCAAAAGAAAAAGATACTTGACAATTAATTACAAGATACATCGAGTCCATTCATGAGTTAATTGAAATGAATGAATATCTTCGTCAATGTAATAACATAGTTATAGTGAGGAAGTTCAATGTAATGATAAGTCATGTGACTCAGCAAGCATCAAACTCGACGAAGAGGACCTTATTCATACAAGTGAAGCAATGGTTCCACCAAATAATGTTCTTATCAAATATATTATCTTTACTTTGCTACACAAATGTATGGTCAAAAAGTGTCTATTCGATTCATTTCTTAGCGAAGAGTGAAACTATGTTTCTAGCCAATGAAATAAAGAGTTCATAACATTTCATGCTTTCTCCAAACTGAAATGGTTTCTTCAAAGCCAAAAGTTGCCACCGTTTCTTAAGTGCTTTATAGGTTTTCTTTTTGTTTTGGTAATTAAATAGGATCTTAAGATAAGAAGGTAAAAAAGTAATTGGACTTTTAACTTAAGAGCTTACCACTTTTAATATAGTATAAATATAGATCGGAGAGGCAAAGAAAGATTATGATGACAAGTGGCATAATTTTAAATTGACATGTCTAATTTTTTTGGACAATTCTCCAACTTAATTTGAGTTTCAAAATTTATTTAAAAAATGAATATGACAGTAATATATTTTGATTTTTTTTTGTTTTTAAAAAAGGTAAAAACTTCAAACTTGGCAGTTAATTTTTGCCAATTCCAAAAGTTTTATTTTGAATTTTTAGAAAAGATGAAAACTTCAAACATGGCAGTTAGTACCTTTTGTAAAAATCTTTAAGCCACACTTCTTTTTGAAAATTCTAAAAGTTTGACTTTGAACATTATTTATTTCTCTTTGCACAAATATATGGAAAAAAAAGGAACAAATAAAAATAAAACACCCCAAAATTTAACCACATAATTCCCACTTCCTCCACCCCAAAAGAACAACCGCATAATTCCCAAATGTGGGATTGTCATAACAATCCACGGCGTTCTCCACTTTTCCTTATGTCATTTGTTCTTCAAAATTCTTTTTCATTCTCTCTTTACTCTTCTTTGAATAAAATTCTTACTGTAAATTTTGAAGGATGGAAGATACAGTTTCAAAAATCTTTCTGATATATTGGAAGATACAGTTTAAAAAATCTCAACTTCCCGTAAAGTTCATGATTCTTCTTTTATTTGGTATATCTGTGTGCATGTAAATATTAAAGAGATCTCCACGGCCAATGAAAGAACGCTCCCTAAAAGGCACGGCATGAAAATCAGTGTTAGTGAGAAAGAGAAAGACGATTTTATGTGAGTGATATTTATGTCAAAGTGGTAATGTTTATTTGGATATTTTTCACTCTGCTTGTGTACGGTTAATTTTTAAATTTATTTTCCATTCTTAAAGTTCAAATATGATTATTCAGCCCACAATGCCGGTAGGGCTCATAGTTCAATGATTAGAAGATATTCTTTTTCTTAAGAAAAAAATATAGTTATTATGATGATTTCATAATGATGAAGACGGATTTCACTGACCGTAAGATATTTATAATTAAATAATTTTAAGTAACACATTCACAGTTTACTCCAAATATCACAGAAAGGGGGAAAGTGGGAAGAAATTTCGCTTATCTTGAGATTTTTTTCATTATTAACTCATTCGCTATCTTGAGTGGTAAATTGTATGAAGGCTCATTCGTCAATTGTGCATGCTTATAGCCCAAAACTCTTAATATTGTCAAAACAACAAAGGGCTCAATTATAGCTGCTTTTGGATTGGGAGTTGTAGGCTTTGTTGTGAGGCTTCTTATTGATAAATTGGTTGCATACTATTTTATCGGGCTGCAAAAGGAACAAGAGTTGAAGGAGCTTCAAGAATTATCCGTGTTGATTTGAATGCAAGCATATTTGAGCTAGGTGAAATATCCAAATTTGTGTGCTCTTACTTGAACATTAGAATTTTTAATTTTTCTATCTATTGACCTTTGTTTCTATTATAATTCATCCTTCTGTCCAAAAAAATAAAATTGCTCTTGTTCTTCTGCAGCAAAACAAATTAGTGTAACATAATTTGTAAACCCAAAGGACTTTAACAAACCAGATGTACTGATATATGCTTCTATCTCCTTATGTATCAGTCTATATTAGCAAAACATTGAGTGAAAGTCTATCATCCCTTTCTAAGTTTCTCAAATGTTTGATATGTAATTGCGGAGATGATTGATGGCGGAGTGAAGGGTAGAGTGCAGAGGCCAAATTTAAAAAATTAAATAAAATTTATTTCAAAGTAAATGAAGTATTTCGTAGTTTTGAAAATTACTCATATATGCATCTATCTCCTAATGTATCGGTTTATATTAACAAAAATTGAGTGAAAGTCTTTCATCCCTTTCTAAATTTCTCAAATATTTGATATGTAATTGATGAGATTGATGGCAGAGTGAAGGGTGGAGTGCACATGTCAAATTTAAAAAGAATAAATAATATTCCTTTCAAAGTAAATGAAGTATTTCGTAGTTTTAGATAGTGATGATATTTATTTCAACAACATATTTATTTCCTGTAACGACCTGGTCTGTCGTTACGAGAAAACCTTCATCATAATTGTTGCTATTGACTTATTATAGATTGGTTATTCTATTATTAATGTGTTAGAGTTGGTAGGCTTGGAATCAGAATGGTTAAATGAGAATTCAGGCACTTAGTCCTTAAAAATAGCATTAAAATGGGAAAAGTCAACTAAGAGTTGACTTATTTGTAAACGACCTCGGAATGCGGATTTTATGGCTCGTATAGCTTCGTTAGGTGATTTGGGACTTAGGAGTGTGTCCAGAATAGTTTTGTGATGTCCGGTGTAGAATTAGGCTTGAATTGGCGGAAGTTAGTTTTGGCGATTTCTGGAGGCAGTGGAAAATAGGATATCGGGGTCGAAATGGAATTCCGACAGTTGGAGCAGGTTCGTAATGTCATTTTGGATTTGTCTGCAAAATTTCAGGTCAAACGGAGTTGATTCGGATAGTTCGACATCATTGGTGAATTTTAGAAATTTCAAAGTTCTTAGGCTTGAATCCGATGTGAATTTGGTGTTTTGATATTACTTTCGGTGTTTTGAGAGTGCAACTAAGTTTGAATGATGTTATGGGATATGTTTGTAAGTTTGGTTGGGGTCCCGAGGGGCTTAGGATTGATGTCGGATGATTAACGGACTCATTTGGACTTAGAACAATTGCTGGTTTTCTGGTGTTTTTGCATAGTGATTTTGTTCACTGCGATCGCAGAGGGTTAAATTGGGGCAGGCGAAGTTTGTTCTGTGCGATCGCATATGTGTAGGTGCGATCGCAGAGCATAGAGGGGATAGGCAGTGCGGTCGCAGGTGTGTTTGCGCGATCGCACAGGGGAAAATGGCGCGCGTGTGAGGAAATGATGTGCAGTCGTTTGTCTTGAGCTGCGATCGCGGAGGTCAAGGCGAGGAACACTGTGCGATCGCGGGGCGTTGACTGCAATCACGGAGGGANTTTTGAAGAGGGAAATCCTTGTTCTTCATTGAGGTAAGTGTTCTAGTCATTAAAACTCGATTATGGGTGATTATAGACCTTAATCCCAGCCTTTAATTCATGAAAACAGTAGAAAAATAGGATTTTGGAGCATGAGATTATGAGACCTTCAAGGGTCGAATTGAGGGGTCAAACGGACTCCGATTTTGGTGTTCTTTATATGTACAGACTCGTGGGAGGACGAATATCACTTTTCTGTAAAAATTTCTGAGTTTCGGGACGCGGGACCGGGGGTCGGGTTTTGCCCGGTTTCGGATTTTTGAGTAAAATTGATATCTTTCGATTGGAAATTATTCCTTAAGCCCATATTGATGATAAAAATCTGAACTTGGTAGATTTGGAGCCTTCGGAGGTTGATTCGAGAGGCAAGCGCATTGCGGAATAGTTTTCGGGCTAGTTTTGAGGTAAGTAATGTCTTTAAATCCTGTCCTGAGGGTATGAAACCCCGGACTATGCACCCTTTCACGGGTTTTGGAATAAAAAGGTGGAAACTTTGGAACATGTTTCCTAATTAGACGATCGCATAGAGCAGTTTGAGAAGGCCAAGAATTTAAACTCTGCGATCGCATAGGTGTGCCCGCGATCGCAGAGGTCGAGCAGGTAACCCAGTGCGGTCGCGTGAGGAAGAGTGCGATCGCGTAGGGTTGTTATAGGCGCGTGGGGTCGTTAGTCAAAAGTTGTGTGCGATCGCGTTCTTGGGGCTGCGATCGCGGAGGTCGGAGTGAGGAAACTATGCGATCGCAGGGGAAAAGCTGCGATCGCGGAGAACAATTAACTGGGTAGTATTTAAATATTTCCTCCGCGACCTAAACCCCTTTTTACACCATTGTTGTACGGAAAAGAGCTCTTGGGGGCGATTTTGAAGAGGGAAATCCTTGTTCTTCATTGAGGTAAGTGTTCTAGTCATTAAAACTCGATTATGGGTGATTATAGACCATAATCCCAGCCTTTAATTCATGAAAAACAGTAGAAAAATAGGTTTTTGGGGCATGAGATTATGAGTTCTTCAAGGGTCGATTTGAGGGGTCAAACGGACTGCGATTTTGTTGTTCTTTATATGTACGGACTCGTGGGAAGATGAAGAACACTTTTCTATAAAAAGTTCTGAGTTTCGAGACACGGCCCGAGGGTTGGGTTTTGACCGATTTCGGATTTTTTGAGTTAAATTCGACATTTTCAATTGGAATTCGTTCCTTAAGCTTATATTGATGATAAAAATCTGAACTTGGTAGATTTGGAGCCTTCGGAGGTTGATTCGAGAGGCAAGCATGTTGCGGAATAATTCTGGGCTAGTTTTGAGGTGAGTAATGTCTTTAAATCATGTCCTGAGGGTATGAAACCCCAGACTATGCACCCTTTCACGGGTTTTGAGGTAAAAAGGTGGAAACTTTGGAACATATTTCCTATTTAGGCGACTATTGAGTTGCGAAACCGATTTTTAAGCCTTTGCTTAAATAGTATTTATATATTATGATATGTTTTGGGCTGTAAGCCGTGTTTGGGGCCTAGTGCCGATCTGTTTACCCCTTGGGGGATGTTTTTACTATTTTCCTCACTGATATGTTATGATTTTTCACTCAGTCTTTTCTGTGAAATTGTTTTGACACTCAGAGTATTTTGATACTACTTCTTGAAAAATAAAATACTGTTTTTGGGTTGAGAACCCGGTATACTATCGCCTGAAGGACAAATTGAGAGTGTCTAACTGAGTGAGGCTGCTGGCCTATATTGTGAGGATGATGTGATATGAGTGAGGCTGCGGGCCTATATTGTGTGTGAATTATGCCATGCTGTGGCTTATTATTGCGCTTGGGCTGTAGGAGCCCCTCCGGAGTCTGTAACACACCCCCAGTGAGCGCCGGTACCGAATGAGTGATGCCCGCGGGGCTTATGAAGAGTGACTGTGAGGATGCCTGATGGGCAGAGTGATTGTGAGGATGCCTGATGGACAGAGTGATTGTGAGGATGCCTGATGGATAATGGTTACGATAAATGATTTTGGCCCGAGGGGCAGTTTTATGAAAGATTTTACTGAGTTTTCAAACTATGATTTACTTCGTTTTCACACTGGTTTTACTGAGAATTTTACTGAGATATACTGATATTGCACTTGTTTCAAAGGTTTTCTGGAAACTGATTTCGAACTCATTATTTGATGAATACTACGTGGTGACTTGGTGTTTTACTGGTTTGTGGAATTGTGTACATGTTCTGTGTGTTTATATTACTCAGACTGTGATTTATTTTCATTACTACTGAGTTGGCGTACTCATAAAGACTCCTTGTGCCTCTGGGCACAGATCCAGATACTAGTTCGCAGCAGTAGCTGACGCAGTTTGGTAGCAGCATTTTTCACGGGATTTCGAGGTAGCTGTCCAGCGTCCACAGCTTCTCCATTTCCCTTCCTTATTTAGTCTTAGCATTTGATTAAGAGACATATATTATAGTTTTAGCAGAGTTAGATTTATTTATTCTTAGATGCTCATGACTATTGACTCCAGTTCTTGGGAGGTTGTTTAGAATATTATGGGGACGCTAAGACTTAATTATATTATTTGTGCTATGGTTGCATGTTGATTATTAAATTGTGAACTGTTATAATTTAATAAACGCGTAGTAAAGTGATGGTTGGCTAGCCTAGTTCCACGATAGGCGCCATCACGGCCTTTTGGGATTGGGGTCGTGACATTTCCGAAGAACCTAATTATACATGACACTACATAGTGATAGGCGTGGTTAATTAAATGAGAGCTTATCAATCAAATTGCATTTTGCTTTTCCTTATGTTACCTTTTTAGTGGAGTAATAGACAGATGGGCATGAACCCCCACTTAAAAGGCAGAAATGTGCCTTTATAGCAGTCTTATTGCATACACATTAGGTGATGGAAGAGAAAATTGAAGGATTGTATAGTTCTGAATATGATGTTAGTCGTTGTGATGACCCAAAAGGTCATCCCATGTATTTTTAGCTAAATCTGTATTCTGAGGCCATGAAAGTCTCCTTCTATCCCACCTCGATTTATGTGCGCAGCCCGGACGTGTAGCCGGAAAGCCGTTATGTGAAAAACTGATAAAATGGCAATTTTGGTATTGAAAAATTTGATAAAGTTGACTTTGGTCAATATTTTTGGTAAACGGACCCGAACTTGTGATTTGACGGTTCTGGAGGGTCCGTGGGAAAATATGGGACTTGGGCGTATGCCCGAAATGGAATTCTGAGGTCCTAAGTCCGAGGAATGAATTTTTAAAAGAATGTTTTTCGGAAAAAATATAAAGGTTTTTGAAAGTGAAATATTATGTGAAACCTGTGGTATCGGGCCCGTATTATGGTTCCGGATCCCTCTACAAGTTCAATATGATTTATATGTGTTGTCTGTAAATTTTGGTAAGAAACGTAATCCATTTGACGTGATTCAGACCTAAAATGCAAAAATTGATGTTTAAAGAAGTTTTGAGAAATTTCATTGATTTTGAGGTTTAATTCGATGTTTATGATGTTGTTTTGGTGATTTGATTACACGAATAAGTGCGTAGGATATTTTCGAGGTTGTGTGCACATTTGATTTGGAGTTCTGAGGGCTCGGGTGAGTTTCGGATAGGTCCCGGAATGTTTTTAGGCTTAAAACATAGCTGATGCATGTCACAGAAGTGCAGACCTATGAATCCACCAGCGAGGTCCGCTATTGGTTTGGTACGGACCGCGGAGGGCCTTCGCGACCGCGGTCGTTTTTGTGCGGTCCGCGGAAGGGCCTTCGCGGCCGCACTCCCCTTTTGTGCGGTCCGCGGTGGGGGCCTGAGGAGGGTATATTTAAACGGGATTTTCAGTTATTTTTTATTTTTCAAAACCCTAAAAAATATAAGAGGCGATTTTCCAAACACACTTTCTTCTCCAAAACATTAGTAAGTGATTTCTAACTCATTTTCTTTACTCCTTAACTTCTTTTTCCAAGATTTCATCCTAGAATCTAGAGTTTTCATGGTGGAATTGGAAATTTTGGGTAAAACCTAAGAATATTGAAATTTGGGAATTTAGACCTCAAATTGAGGTCTGATTCCAAAATCATTTATATATCCGGGCGAGGGGGTGAATGGTAATCGGGTTTTGGTCTGAATTTCGGGTTTGGACGGGCCCAGGTTCGATTTTTGACCTTTTAGGGGAAACTTTAGAAAAATTATTTCCATGCATTATAATTGATTCATTTAGAATTTATTGATATAATTAAGTAACTTGTGGCTAGATACGAGCGAGTTGGTGGTGAAATCAAGAGGTAAAGAGGTAGTTGAGGCTTGAGTTGTGTTCGTGGAATCGAGGTAAGTGTTTGGTCTAACCTTAGCTTGAGGGAATAGGTGTTGAGTCTTATTTGCTACGTGTTTATTACATGCCCAATGTATAGGTGAAGTGACGAGTACCTATATGTTGTGGTCAAACATGCCCGTGAGTCGAATATGAGCAATTATGTGATTTTCATTGAGGTTTATTGTGTTATGGATTTAATATTGATTTGGCAGTTATTCGTTTGAGGGAAATTCTTGGATGTGAACCCTGTTGAGTACTTGAGCGGTTGAGATATATTTTGTTAAATTATACAATTGTGCAGGATTGGTTATAGTTGTGTCCCTTGCCGGGACGGTATCATTACTGTTTATTATTTCTTTGCATTTATAGTTTCTTATTGTTGATTTTCTTACCAAACTGTTATTTTTGATATTTATGCACGAGGGGACATTACGTGCCATGCTTATGTTGTTTATGCACGAGGGGACATTTTGTGCCATGTTTATGTTGTTTATGCACGAGGTGACATTCTGTGCCATGTGTAACGACCCGGTCGGTCGTTTCGAGAGTTAGCGCCCTGATCCCCTAATAACTGCTTCTCCCATGTCTATTTATGTTATTGGAAATTGTCAGAGCGTTGAGTGGTAAAATCCGGAGTGATTTTGGACACATAGTCCATAAATGTGGAATTTAGCTTCAGAAATCGGACCGTAGCTAGAACTGTGTGAAGAAGGATCCGGAACGGGATTCCGTTGGCTCCGTTGGGTGATTTAGGGGGTTAGGAACGTGTTTAGAATGTATTTTTGAGGTCGGTTGTAGATTTAGGTTTGAATTGGCAAAAGTTGGAATTTCGGCGATTTCGGCCGATAGGTGAGATTTTGATATCGGACTCGGAATGGAATTCCGAGAGCGACAACAGGTCCGTAATGTCATTTATGACCTGTGTGCAAAAGTTTAGGTCGTTCGGATGGGTTTTGACGTGTTTCGGCATCGGATGTGAATTCTAAAAATTTCATAAGTTCTTAGGCTTGAATCTATGCATAATTGATGATTCTGATGTTATGAGATGTGTTTTTAAGGCTCGACCAAGTTTGAACAAGGTATAAAGGTCAGTTGGTAGGTTTGGTTGAGGTCCCGGGGACCTCGGGGTTGTTTCGGATGCTCAACAGGTGAATTTGAAACTTTGAGAACACCTGAACCATTGCTGGTTCTGGTGTCTCGCACCTGCGATGGTTTTCTCGCAGGTGCGGACATGCAGGTGCAGAATATAGGTTCGCAGATGCGGTTCAAGTGGGGTTGCCAGTGGTCGCAGGTGCGGTCTAGGTTCCGCAGGTGTGGGATCGTAGATACGGCCAAGTGACCGCAGGTGCGGCCCCAACCTTCTTAAGAGACTTCCGCACCCGCGATAGTTTTTCCGCAGACGTGGCACCGCAGGTGCGGCCCCAAGGTCGCAGGTGCGGAATCCCTGTGCTGGTTATACCAAAATCAGAGGGTTAGAAATTCATAACTCCAAAATCGATTGAGAGATCGAAAGTTGGCGATTTTCAGTGGAATTCGAAGAGGAGGATCGTAGGTAACGATTTCTAACCGTAATCCAATTTTACATCAATAATCTCTATCATTTTACTCAATCTAATCAATAAAATTGGATGAAAACCCATGAAATTGGGATGAAACTTCCCCAAGTAGAAATATGAGGATTTAGGGAGATTTAGTCGTCAGATTTTGATGATTCTTGTTCGAGTGAGTTCGTGAGCGAATGGGTGTTCGAGAAATATAATTGTTACATGATTCCGAGACATGGGCCCGAGGGACTTTTTTGGCGAATTTCCTAATTTCGCGTATTAGCTTAGAAATACTTAGCTATTTTGTTTCCTTGAAGTGATATTTACATTATGCAATCGAATTGAATAGATTTGGGACACCCGGGGTTGGATACTCGTGGCAATAGTGTGGTATTGAGTTGATTAGCGCAGTCAAGGTAAGTGGCTTGACTAACTCTGTGTTGGGGATTTCCCTTAGGCATTTTATACTGATTTTACTATGTGGACGCCGTGTACGTGAGGTGACGAGTGCGTACATGGATCATTGTTGCTAAATTCCCGCTTTTCCTTCCATGACATAACTCATTTCATTCCTATATTACTGCTTCATGTTATAACTGATTAGTTAGCATAGGAATGAGCATGCCTACCTGTTTTCACTTGAATTCCCCGTATTTGCTACTATTTTCTCCATGCTTAGGTAGTTTTACCTTATTCTTGCCTATTGATTTTCTTGAATTGTTTAATTAAGCCGTATCCGATAGAATTCTGCATCTCATATTTTAATTTGAACTACAGACTGAGATCCGGGAGCTTTCCCCCTATACTGCATTGCATATTTAAATTGGGACTACGGACTGAGATCCAGGAGCTTTCCCCCTGTACTGCATAGCATATTTAAATTGGGACTGCAGATTGAGATCCGGGAGCTTTCCCCCTGTACTGCATTGCATATTGGCTGTTGAGATATATGCAGTGCTGAGCCGAGGGCTCTTCTTTATTACTTCTTTCAGTTTTCTTTTAAATTCTGCTTATTGTAGCTATTTATATGTCACTGTTCAAACTTATAATTGTCTTATTTTCAAACTCAATAGAGCCTCAACCTAACCTCGTCACTACTTGACTTGGGTTAGGCTTGGCACTTACTGAGTACCGAATGTGGAGTACTCACGCCCTTTCCTGCACATGTTTTCCGCATGTGCAGATCCAGGTACCAGTACATAGCGTTTTGGCTAGGAGTACTACAACAGTTGTTAGGAGACCGCGAGGTAATTCTGCCGCGTTCGCAGAATCCCACGTGTCCCCATCTACTCTACTACAGACCTAGGAGATATACATATACACATTTTCTTTGTTCCGTTGTATAGAGCTATAGTCGTACAAGCTTGTGATTTGTGACATTTTGGGTTTTGGGAAAGTAAAAGTTGTAGATGTCGAGCGGCTAAATTCTATAGTATTACTTCATCTTTACTGTTTTTGTTATTATTTGTCTTATTTTTCCGCAATTTAGGCTTACCTAGTCGTAGAGACTAGGTGCCGTCACGAGACCGTTCAGAGGGTAAATTCGGGTCGTGACAAGTTGGTATTAGAGCGTCTAGGTTCATAGGAGTCACAAGTCACAATTCGGTTTATTAGAGTCTCGCGGATCGGTGCGGAGACGTCCGTATCTATCTTTGAGAGGCTATGTAACTGTTAAGAACAATCATATTCTTTGGAATTCTGTATCGTGCTAGTTATTGTCATCAAAATTCTTAAACTCTATTCTATTCTTGCTTACAGATGGTTCGTATTCGAACCGGACGTATTGGTGACCAGGAACCCGAGCCCCCAGCCAGAGCCGTATGAGGCAAGGGCCGGGGCAGAGGACGAGCACGTGGTGCAACCTGAGCACCGGCTAGAGCAGAGGCATATGATCCCCCAGCAGCCACAGTTAGAGGGACACAGGAGGTCCCTACTATTACTCCATCCCTCCAGGAGACATTGGCTCAGTTCTTGAGTGCCTTCATACTCTGTCTCAGGAGGGGCTACTTTCGATAGCTCCAGCTACTTCCTAGGCCGAGGGAGGGACACAGACTCCCGCAGCCCGTACTCCTGAGCAGAGGGTTCATATTGGGAAGGTTCCAGCATATATTCCTATGCCCCCAGCAGCTCCAGCTCAGCATGAGACTAGGATAGTTGTTCCTGAGGCAGAGCAACTCCGACTTGAGAGGTACAAGAAGTACCACCCACCTGAGTTCAACGGACTAGCTTCGGATGACGCCCTAGGTTTTCTTGAGGGGTGTCATCGCATTCTCCGCACTATGGGTATTGTGGAGGCGAGTGGGGTTTCTTTCACTGCTTTCCAAGTGAGGGGAGCAGCTTATCAGTGGTGGCGCGCTTTTAAGCTGAGCATTCCGGATGAGGCAACTTCACTTACTTGGGCTCAGTTCTCAGAGATGTTCCTACTTGAGTTTGTCCCTTAGAGCCTCAGGGATGCTTGGCGTGCGGAGTTTGAGCAGCTATGCCAGGGTACCATGACTGTGTCAGAGTATGTAGTCTGTTACAGCGACTTGGCTCGCCATGCACCAGCTTTGGTTGTCACTGTCAGAGAGAGGGTTCGACGCTTAATTGAGGGACTCTACCCCAGTATTCGGACCAGCATGGCCAGAGAGCTGGAGACAGATATTACTTACCAGCAGGCTATGAGTATTGCCCGGAGGATTGAGACTATGTTATCCCGGGACAGGGAGGAGAGAGAGGCCAAGAGGTCTCGAGAGACTGGTCATTTTTCAGGAGCCCGTGCACCAGCAGCACGCTATGGTAGGGGTTTTGTGAGTCGCCCCATTCATTCAGCTCTTCCAGCTGCCAGTGGTATTCCAGCTCCTTCTAGACCTCATGAGCCTTATTATGCACCACCAGTATCTCAGGTGCCTCCTACTCGAGGTGCTATCACCGGCCAGTCCAGTAGGCTAGTTCAGAGTCAGCATCAGCCTCCACGTCCTCCGAGGGGTTGTTTTGAGTGTGGTGACCCTCGTCATGTGATTAGAGATTGCCCTAGAGCTAGGAGGTGTGCACCACCTCAGACTTATCAGGTTCCACGCCTTCCACTAGGTCCTTCAGCTATTCTTCCAGCCCCAGCTGCTACCCCACCATCTCAGCAGCTCGAGGTGGAGGTCGGGGAGGTCGAGGCCACCCTAAAGGGGGAGGCCATGCCAGGTACTATGCTCTTCCAGCTCGATCCGAGGCCATTGATTCAGATTCAGTCATTATAGGTATTGTTCCCGTTTGTCATAGGGATGCATCAGTATTATTTAACCCAAGCTCTACATATTCGTATGTGTCTTCTTATTTTGCTTCACATCTGGGGATATCTCGGGATTCCTTGAGTTCCCCCGTTTATGTTTCTACTCCTGTAGGAGATTCTCTTGTTGTGGACCGCGTATATCAGTCGTGTTTGATTGTTATCAGTGGTTTTGAGACCAGGGCTGATTTATTATTACTTAGTATGGTAGATATTGATGTTATATTAGGTATGGATTGGTTGTCTCCCTACTATGCTATTCTTGATTATCACGCCAAGACCGTAACGCTGGCTATGCCAGGACTACCGAGGTTAGAGTGGAGAGGTTCATTAGAGTATACTCCCCGTCGAGTCATTTCTTTTCTTAAGGCTCAGCGGATGGTCGAGAAGGGGTGTGATGCGTATTTGGCTTATGTGAGAGATGTTAGTGCTGAGACCCCTACAGTTGAGTCAGTTCCAGTTGTCAGGGACTATTCTGATGTATATCAAGCTGATGGGTATGCCGCCCGATAGAGACATTGATTTGTTGCTGGGCACTCAGACCATTTCCATCCCTCCCTATCGCATGGCTCCTCCTGAATTGAAGGAGTTGAACGAGCAGTTGCAGGAGTTGCTTGACAAAGGTTTCATCAGGCCCAGTGTATCACCTTGGGGTGCTGCGGTGTTATTTGTGAAGAAAAAGGATGGTTCGATGCGTATATGTATTGACTAGCGGCAACTGAATAAGGTGAGAGTGAATAACAAGTACCCATTGCCCCGCATTGATGATTTATTTGACCAGTTACAGGGTGCTAGGGTGTTCTCCAAGATTTATCTTCGTTCGGGCTATCATCAGTTGAAGATTCGAGAGCCGGATATCCCGAAGACTGCCTTCAGGACCAGATATGGCCACTATGAGTTCCTTGTTATGTCATTTGGGCTGACCAATGCCCCAGCGGCCTTCATGCACCTGATGCACAGCGTATTTCGGCCGTATCTTGATACTTTCGTCATCGTGTTCATTGATGACATTCTGGTATATTCTCGGTCCCA
>MDKH01080914.1:0-12485 GCA_005239495.1 Nicotiana undulata | reverse complement strand
GGTTCGAGCTGGGCGAGGCCCGATTGTTGGGTACGGATTTGGTTCAGGATGCCTTGGAAAAGGAGAAGGTGATTCAGGATAGACTTCGCACAGCCCAATCCATATAGAAGAGTTATGCGGACCGGAGAGTTCGTGATTTATCATTCATGGATGGTGAACGGGTTTTGCTTCGGGTATCGCCGATGAAGGGCGTCATGAGATTTGGGAAGAAGGGTAAGCTGAGCCCGAGGTTCATCGGACCTTTTGAGATATTGCACCGGGTTGGGGAGGTTGCTTATGAGTTGGCCTTGCCTCCCAACCTAGCAGGTGTTCATCCGGTATTCCACGTGTCCATGCTCCGGAAATATCATGGTGACCCGACTCATGTGTTGGATTTTAGCTCAGTCCAGTTGGACAAGGACCTATCATATGTTGAGGAGCCTGTGGCCATTTTGGAAAGGCGGGTTAGAAAGCTCATATCGAAGGATATTGCTTCAGTAAAAGTGCAAGGGAGAGGTCATCCGGTCGAGGAGGTGACTTGGGAGACCGAGCAGGATATTCGGAGTCAGTACCCTCACCTATTCACAGCTTCAGGTATGTTTCTATACTCATTCAAGGACGAACGATTTTCTTTAGAGGGGGAGAATGTAACGACCTGGCCGGTCGTTTTGGAGAGTTAGCGCCCCGATCCCCTGATAACTGTTCCTCCCTTGTCTTATTAGGTTAATGGAACGAGTTGGAGCGTTGAGTGATGAAAATTGGAGTGTTTTTGGACATATAGTCCTTTAAGGTGAGCTTTCACCTTAGAAATTGGGTCGGAGCAGGAGTTGTATGAAGACGGATCCGGAATGGAAATCCGTCGACTCCGTCAGCTCCGTTGAGTGATTTCGGGGTTGGGAGCGTGTTCGGAATGTATTTTTGAGGCCAGACGTAGATTTAGGCTTGAATTGGCTAAAAGAGAACCAAATAGAAGCTGAAAGATTGCAAAACGAGAACACTAGATTTTAGAGAAATTCTTTAGAGTAGTGAAAGTAGTAAGCTTCTGAGAGATGGAGGCTAAAGCTTTTAGGATTTTTTTAGGGGGTAAAGGTGTGGCTCTAAAAGGTTCTTCGAAGGGAAATCGAGGCGGCGGATCGCCGTTGGTTTAACGAGAGGTCCAACGGCTCCAAAAATTGCCTCCCCTTAAATATACTCCAAATGCAAGTATTTATAGGTGAAGAAGTAGGGTTCATGCTGATTTTGAAATTCAAAATCCCTTGGCAGAGAAGGATCACGGGTTGACCTTGGGCATCCAAATGAGCCGTTCAAGTTTAATGGGCAAAGTGTAGCAGTAGAAATTTCACCAAAATTGCCTAATCTCTTTCTGGTATTGAAAAACATATAGAAGAAGATATATAGAGAATGGAAAGATTTTTGAAGAAAGAGAGAGAAACTAGCAAAAAGAGAAAAATTGGGAAAAATGCCAAAGTTTCTGGAAAGCAAAGATTTTGTGAAGGGAGGAGATCCTTCACGTTAAGAAGGCCTGGTGAAACTTTCAGAGAATTCAATAAAGGTAATTTGAAAAATATAACTTATAAGAAGGATCTAGAATATGAGTTATTGGGTTATGGCTAATTGGGTTGGTCTGGACTATTAGAGAGTGGGCTCATGAAAGAGAATGGGCTGGCTGAAATTAGTAGGCTTTTCCCTTCTTTAAATCAATTTCTTTGGGCTTCTTTGTTAGACTTAATTAATCTTTCAAATATATTATATAATACAAATACTAATTTATATTAATATTAGTAGGAATAATAATATTAACAATAACAATAGTAGCAATAGTAATAGTATAATGACTTAGTAATACAAATAAAATTAACAATAAGAATAGAAATACTAATAATAATGATAATAGTAATACCAATAATAATTTAAGAATAATAATAATAATAATAATAATAATAATAATAGTAAAAGTATTGATAGTAACAATATCAATACTAGCACTAATACTAGTATTAATACTAAAAATAGTAGTAGTAACAATTGTAATAATAAAGAAAATAGTAGTAAAATAAGGTATTTATCTTATTAGTAACCTAGAACCTCAAGAAAATTAATTAGAAGAAAGGAGGGACAAATTTGGATGTCAACAATGGACACATTCGAACCACGACTGAAATACATTTACTTTTATGTGCTCTTATTGCTTTCCTATTTTGCAAGTCTTATTTTTACTATACTTTTTAGTTAATTTTCTTAAAATAGCTTTGACTAAAAACTCCGCTTCTTTGGTTAAGGTTAAACATACATGAGGTGACGAGTACGTACACGGGTTGTTGTTGTAAAATCATGTTTTCCTTCTAAGTCATAAACTATTTTCCTTTGTTGAACTGTACTACTATGTTTAATTTCTAGTTTAGATTAGGAAAGCATGCCTACGTGTTTTAACTGTCTATTTGAAATTTTGTTCAACATGTTTAGGTAGATCCCTATTTTCCTCGATTGTGTTTAGTCTAAACTGTATAATTCGATATTGTAACTGTCATGTCATCTTGAGCTGCATGTTTACTTTGGGACTACCGACGTATTCCGGGAGATCCCCTAGCACTGCATATTTATTTTGGGACTACAGACGTATTCCAGGAGATCCCCCTGTCTTGCATATTTACTTTGGGACTATGGACGTATTCCAGGAGATCCCCCAGCATTGCGTATTTATTTTGGGACTATGGACGTATTCCGGGAGATCCCCCTGTACTGCATAATTATTTCGGAACTACGGGACGGTATCCCGAGAGATTCCCTGTTATGTTTCCTTGTTCTGAGTCGTGGGCTCCCTTAACTGTTAAATTCTGTGAACTTCTTTACTGTAGAATATATTTATATCTCTTATTGCTCAATTCATTATATTTACACCGGTAGGGCCCTGACCTGATCTCGTCACTACTCGACCGAGGTTAGGCTTGGCACTTACTGGGTTCCATTGTGGTGTACTCATGCCCTTTCTTGCACATGTTTTTCGTGTACAAATCCAGGTACGAGCTATCAGCCTCAGATTTAGTGCGTGCCTGCTGATTCAGGAGACTTCAAGGTACCTCTGCTCGCGTCCGCAGATCCTCGGAATCCCCTTCTATTCTCCTGCGTAGAGATTTTTCTTGTTTTCTTCAGACCTTTTTGTATAGAGCCATATAGATTTATAGAAGTTTGTGATTAGCGACACTCCGGGTTTTGGGAGCAATGTATTGTATACGAGCCAAGTGGCACTATCCCTTGTTGTTAAATTATATTGTTTAGCTTTATTGTTATGTTTCTTTTATTTTTTTCGAAATAATAGGATTACCTAGTCATAAAGACTAGGTGTCGTCACGACACCTTTCGGAGGGGTAAAATGGGTCGTGAAAAGTTGGTATCAGAGATTTAGGTTCATAGGAGTCGTGAGGCACAAGCCGATTTATTAGAGTCTCGCGGATCAGTGCGGAGACATCCGTACTTATCTTTGGGAGGCTATGTAACTGTTAAGAACAATCATACTTCTTTGATTTCCTTGTCGTGCGAGTTATTGACAACAAAATTCTAAATTCTTATTCTATTCTGTCTCACAGATGGTGAGGTCCCGTACTAGGAGGACCGACGATCAGGCACCCGAGCCCCCTACCAGAGCGGCTAGAGGCCGGGGTCGGGGTAGAGGACTACCACGTGGTTGTTGATACCCAATTTTTTCTTAAACAATATTTGAAATTGCATATATATCTTCAAAATCATGCATTAATAGCAATTGATATTTTTCACAATTCTCCTATATTTTTCACTAATTTATCCGGCATTTTATTTTCAATAAATAATTACAAATTGCATCACAAATGTTTTCAAAAGCATTTCTTGGTTTGATTTATTGTTTATGGTCCTATTAAGACTAAATTGTTTCATAATTAGCTAAATTGGTACCTTTTGGCTATAATTACAATAACTTTACAATTATATCCCAATTATATGATTTTATACTATTTTTTACCATGAATTAATCATTTTTATGTT
Organism: Nicotiana undulata; assembly: GCA_005239495.1. Taxonomy (NCBI): domain Eukaryota; kingdom Viridiplantae; phylum Streptophyta; class Magnoliopsida; order Solanales; family Solanaceae; genus Nicotiana; species Nicotiana undulata. The sequence continues at coordinate 8,489 of MDKH01080914.1, read as the reverse complement.
TTAAATACTAAATAAGTATTTTAAACTATTATCTATGCATGAAATTCACTTTTTACAATTATTAGCTATTTTATAAACTACTTTTATTAATTTAATTGGGTATTTAACAAATGGCCTAAGTTATTTCAATTTTAACCTAATTAAAACCTCACCCCCAACCCCAATTAAATTAGCCCAAATACCCCAGACCCAATGCACTATCCTACCCGACCCAATCACCATGTAATCTGGACCGTTGATTAATTTTAATCAACGGACCAGATTGGCCCTTACCTTAATTAAACCCTAAAGACTACCACCCACCCCCCTTCCCCTCTCATTTCCTCTCTTTCACTCCGCCATTACATATCTCATCTCTCTCAAAACTCTCTCTGCTAAACCTACTCACCAGCTGTTGGCTTACCGGTAACTATGGTGGTTTCACCATCATCCCCAACCCAATGGCTCCCTCACACACCAGATTATTGCTAGCCTAGAGACCTCGAGAGAACCAGAGGCGATTCAACTCACCCCATGGCCTTTTCATGACTTTTCTCAGGCCACCCTTGGCATGTCCAAGTAAGATCCTTACATCTCCGGCTAAAACCTATGGTTTCTAAGCCAATTCTCTCATCTTTGGGTTATCTCTCTATGAAACGCCCACTCATCTCTTGGTTTCTCAGATCTGTAACAAATTTGAGTATATCCTGAGTTATTTTGTTGTTTTCCTTAAATATTTCTTCGAATTTTCTAAAACGCGTTTTTGTCTTCAAACTAGGGTTCTTAACCCCTTGCAAAAACGGTTCTTCTTCTGATTTTAAGTGTTGTTTATGATTTCTACTATGTTTTGACGATTTACTTATGTTTTCCTTTTTACCATATTTATCATAATAAAAGCCCTTATTTTGAGATTGTCTTTGACAATATGTTTAGTTAATCTCTTTGAATGCGTGTTTCTCGTGAACGTTCTGAGTTTTCTATGATTTTACCCTATTTTTGCTCATTAGGGTTCCTGATTTTTGGCTTCTTCCGCTTATATTGTGCTTGTTCTGTTAATCCCTCTAATTGTTACTTTTTTTTAAGTTGAATCTCTGATTCTATGTGATTTTTTGCTACTATGATCATTATGGTTTCTGATTCTTTGCTTCTTCTGATTATATCATGTTCGTTTTGTTAATTCCTTTAATCATTTACTATCTTCCATGTGAATCCCTGATTTTGTGTGATTTTACCCTATCTGTGCTTATTATGGTTCTGATTTTTTACCTCTCCTTGCCTATTATATTTACTCAGTTCATTTTGTGGTACTTTCCTTTAGTTAATATTGCCTTCTATTGAAATCCCTGAATCCTTGTGATTGGTATCCTCTATTCTCTACCAATTTCAACCCCTAAAATATTTTCTTACCTTCTCTTGTGGTTGATTATGCTGCCAAATTAATTCTTAAGCATTTTCCTTAATTAGATTCTGTTGAACCTAGCCTCTATTGCATGTTCTATACTTGTGCTATGCTGAAACTATTTCCTTATGTGTTATGTTCAGCCTCATATGATTTTTTTCCTTATTTAGTATCATGTCTATTACCATTTGAAGTTAACCCCTTAATTGAAGGGAGTACTTACCTTGATTTTATGCTGATTGATTCTGAGTCCCCATAATTACTACTTGACTATTGATTCTTACCTTATTTGCTACCTGTTTTCAAACTATATATACATTACTCCTTCATTAACACAACACACGAGCACTTTGGTTCAAAAAGCTCTCTATCTCTCACACTCAAACTTTCTGCTCTCTTTCTGTGTTACTTACTTTTATTCTGAGTTAGCTGGCTGCTAGCCAAGGCTAACTATTGTGCTCTCCTTCCCATTCACTTTTGTGTTTACTATCTTCTTTACTAGGATGTCCTGATTTCAATTTAAGTCTTATAAACAATATGTTTCTTCAGTTCATCATGTTCCTGATTTGTTTCTATCTCTGTTTCTGTTGTTCAACATGTAATTAATATCTTTATGTTAGTTATGTACTACCCTTAGGATCAGCATGTTTATCCCCTTATGTAGTTAATGTGACTCGATTCCCATTTATGTCTAACTGGTTTTAGTATGAATCTCTCATAGGCAAAACAGTTTGTACCCTAAGTTACTTGGTTCTGTGTTAATTCTGAAGTTCATGTTGTGCCCTAATCCCATGAACCCCTTAAGAGCTTCTGATTCTGTATCTATTTAGAGCTCTGCCTGTTATGTGTTTACCTTCATGTGCTCTATGTGTCCCCGATCCCTATCACCCCTGTGTGTAGGTTTGTTCTTCCTGTTTTGGTTCTGTGTCCTTTAAGTATTGCTGAAGTTTGGTTTTGGATCTATGTTTGATCTGCTGTTGTTCAATTATATAACTCTCTCTTTTCAAAAGTTGTTTTACTGAATGACTCCCTTTTTTATTTCACAAAAGTGTTTCAAAAAAGTCTCTTTTAACATTGTTTCCTTACTAAAACCTTTTTAAAACCATATCAAGCACTCTCACTCTACTCTTAGTGTAACGACCCGACCGGTCGTTTTGAGATCCAGCGCGTTGTTCGGCAGTTGGGAGTCATGAACAGCTTCATTTTGGGTATTGTGACTTGTGTGTATGGTCAGAGTTGAAATTCAGGAGGTTCGAAGTTAAATTGAAAGGGAAATTATCATTTCAGAAGCCTTAAGTTGAAGAAATTGAGTAAGACTGGAATTTTGAGTAAAACGACCTCGGAATCAGGATCCGAAGGTTCCAGCAGGTTTGTATGGTGATTTCGAACTTGGGCGCATGTCCGAATCAGGATTTAGATAACCCGGGAGCGTTTCAGTGTATATTGTGGAAGTCAACATTTTTGAAGAAATTTCCTAAGTTTGGCTTGAAGCGCATTTCAATGATATTGATGTCCATTTGGGATTTCGAGTTTGGGAATAGCTCCGTATGGTGATTCTGGTGTTGGGAGCGCGATCGGAAGTGAATTCGGATGTCCGGAGGTCATTTTGAAGTCATTTGGCTAAAGATAGAAATTTGAAGGTTTTTGAGAAGTTTGACCGAGAGTTTGACTTTTTGATATCGGGGTCGGATTCCAATTCCGAAAGTTGGAGCAGGTCCGTAATGTCGAATATGACTTGTGTGCAAAATTTGGGGTCAATCGGACGTGATTTGATAGGTTTCGGCATCGGATGTAGAAGTTGAAATTTCAAAGTTCATAAAGTTTGAATTTTAGTGCGATTCGAGATTTCGGCGTTGTTTGATGTGATTTGAGGCCTCGAGCAAGTTCGTATCATGTTTTGGGACATGTTGGTAAAATTGGTTAAGGTCCCGAGGGCCTCGGGTGGATTTCGGAAGGTTAACGGAATGAATTTCGGACAAAAATAAAAAGAAGGAAAATTGCAGAAAATTTATGCTGCATTTTTTGGACAGCAAATTGTGCGTCGAAGAGCTAACTGTGGAAGCGTATATATAATAATCTATAAGGAATCTGAAAATTTGCAAACTTGAAAGTTGTAGATCTTGGAGTCTACTTTTCAGAACATTAAACCATTTGTCATTTGAATTTTTGTGCAAAACGTTATGGCCGATTGAATATGGCTAGTGGAGCAGTTTCGCCAGAATTTTCTGATGCAGGGAGCCGACTTTAGAAGCTCATATCTTGGGATATATAAGGAGTTATATGGTGTACAACCTATAAAATTAAAGATCTTCGAGTCTACTAAATCTTCAAACCATTTGTTATTTGGATATTTATACAAGACGTTATGGGTGTCTTAACAAAAGATGTTTAACAAGGGAATTTAATAGGAAGTACAACCTATGCAGCACAAGTGCAAGGTACAACTCGATGAAGCAGGGGCAGATTCTGTAAACTCGAATTTTGGCCATTTCTTTCATTTCTTTCATTTGGCTTGGATGATTTTGGAGAGCATTTCAAGGGGGAATTTTATCAAGCATCAAATGTAAGTTGTTTCTACTTATTTTCAAGTTAAATACAAGATTTATTACATAGATTAGATATGAGAAATTGGGGAAAATGTGGGGAAATTGCAAGGAAACCTAGAATTGATAAATTTTTATTTTAGCCATGAATTTGAGCATGAAAATTGTAACAAATTGTATATTTGAGTTAGTAAAGTTATGGGTAGAATTTATCTTCGAGAAATTTCGGAAACCGGGCACGTGGGCCTAAGGGCATTTTGGTCAATTCCTTGAGCGGAGTTGGGAAATTATATAATTTGAATTTATAGCAAATATTAGAGTATATTTTCATTGAATTGCCGTTATTTGATAGTTTTGGGACGTCGTGCATCCATTGGAGTCGTCATAGAGGCTTGGAAGCCGGGTATGGATCTTCGTAGCGAGGTGAGTCTCCTTTCTAACCTTGTAAGAGGGAATTATCCCCTTAGGTTTATACATGCTATATGTAATTGTTTGTTGGGGCTACGTACTTACCAAGTGACGAGAGTCCGTACGTAGCGGCTACTATTGTTATGTCCGGGTAGTTAGGCCCCACATCATGCCCTGTATACTTCTTGTAATGAATTATATGTATGTTATAATATCCGGTTATGTGGTTTTGTTTCTCTGAGATTTATGGATTTTAAAATAATATGGAAGGAAAATTGTTTTCACGGAAAAATATTATGAAATGAATTGACTTACGGGAAGTAATATGAAAGAAATTATTTATGGAAAGTATTATGAAAGGAAAAGAAATGACTTATATGTTTTGTACTCATGTAAGATATTATTGTTTCCCCAAGCTTTCATTTAGTTAATAACTGGGAGGGATTGTGATGAATTGAACTTTACATTTGTGTGTGCATGATAGTCGCCTCGTAATTTACATTCCGCGAGCGGCATATGGTTTCCTTCACTCTTACAGGAGCGGGTCGTGCGCCACGGCGGATTTATAGTGCACTTACGGTACGGGCCGGTGATCCCCGGCAGTGCACAGGGATTTATTTGAGAATGCACTTATGGTACGGGCCGGTCGATCCCCGGCAGTGCATGGACAAAGTTACATTATGATATGGTGTGATTACATTGATAGACGCACTTACGGTACGGGTCGGTCGATCCTCGGCAGTGCATAGTTGCACTCTTGGTAAGCATGCACTCATGGTACGGGCCGGTCGATCCCCGGCAGTGCATAGCTCTTCTTGATATGATTACATTATAAGCATGCACTCATGGTACGGGTCGGTCGATCCCCGGCAGTGCATAGCTCTTCTTGGTATGATTACATTATAAGCATGCACTCATGGTACGGGCCGGTCGATCCCCGACAGTGCATAGTTATTCTTCCTCCTGACTCTAGCCGGTTGTCTTACTCCTATGTGTGCATGACTGTTTAGTACCGTTTTTCCTGATTTATGATTTGACAGATGTTTGGGAAAAGAGACAGGTGACTTGTTACTGCTTTCAATATTTACTTGGAAACTCTATATTCTCTTCACAATTGTGGTACACTATTTACATGTCTACTGCTCTCCTTATATCCTGTTTTATACTATTACTGTTGGACCTTAGTGAGTATCGAGTCGACCTCTCATCACTACTTCTTCGAGATTAGACAGGATACTCACTGCGTACATATATGTATATGTACTCATGCTACACTTTCTGTGCATTTTGTTGCACAGGTACCGTCATAGTGCAGTGATTGATTCGGAGACTTACTCAGGTTGCATTGTTCCAGTAGCATTCCGCAGCTGGCAGAGTCTCCCTTCTATGTCCCTACGCTTTTGTCTTTATTACCTTTGTCCAATTTAAATCCTCGGACAAGAGTTGTATAATTGTATGAATTCTTAGAAATTGCTCATGTACTTGTGTCACCGGGTTCTGGGAAAGTGTTGGTATTTCTTGTACTGCATTAAGTGGATTTTCTACCATATTTATTTTACGAGCATTTGATTTATTATTTGATTATAAATGCAAAAAAAGACATGATTTTGAAAGTGTTAAGCAGGAAGTTGTTTGAACTGGTTCAGGGATTGGCTTGCCTGACAGTGTGTCCGGCGCCATCACAACCCATAGATTTTGGGTCGTGACAACGTGGTATCAAAGCACTATGTTCCCTTAGGTTTCACGAGTCATGAGCAAGTCTAGTAGAGTCTTGCGGATCGGTACGGAGACGTCTGTACTTATCTTCGAGAGGCTACAGGGCTGTTAGGAGTACTTCCCTTCTTGATTCCTCATCGTGCGATTTGATTCCTTTAAGGCTTATGCCTATGTTTCTTCCCACTCAATCTTACGCGTCGCGAAGCGCTTGCTATGAATCAGTATTTCGAGGAAGTTAAATGATACTATGGATGTGGTGCGGGATGTTCCTCCCTGCGAGGTTGATTGAGGCTATTGTCGTGGCTTGCAGAAGAATATAATGTGTTTCAGCCCAGTAGCTGTGATTCTGAGGGCTTTGAGATCATGCTCAGGTTGTGATCACTCTCACGATTGGTTATCGCACGATGTCGATACGATGGTAGAGTGCTTGCCCATATGTTGGGGTGATGAATGGATTGAATGGAGGTCTTCTCAGGGCGTGGTTTCGAGATTTCAGTGTCTTAGTTCCGGCAAGGGAAAGGCATTAGGGCTATGAATGGTCAGGTGGGGGTTGATAAAGTAATGAGACTTGGTGCTATCAAGCGAGGTGGAGTTTTCATCCGTGATGTGGTATCGGTGTTTTTGGTCGAATAGAATGTGTTAAGTTCGCCGGTGTTATAGCTCTTAGGTCGCATGGGGTTAGAGTGCTGTGAAGCGGTGTTGAAGAAGCGGTTGTCAGAGTTCGTGGTGTGTAGTGGTTCAGAATTGAACAGTTGCCTCTAATGAAGTCAACTCGAGAAAGATGATCTTCGGAGAGTTCGAAGTTGTGGTGATCTGCTGGCTCAAAGAGCTAAAAAGAAGGATGTTGAATTAAGGACGCAATCGAGAAGCACGCGATGAAGGAAGATATGTGAAAAGTTATAGGTGGTGGTTCCATTTCAAAAAGGCCAGGCGTAAGGAAAGGAAGTCGGGTAGTTCTTAAAGGAATAAGATTAACCAAAGTTGGGGAGTCCCACCACCTGCAGTTGGGTTGTGGGGTTGTGTCCTCATGGAGTTGCGGATTGTCGGCATATTGGCAAGTTGTTACAGCTAAGGGAAAGGAATATAGCGGTAATTGAGCATGGCATTTGATGAATATGTGCACAAGTAGGTCCTATTGGACCAGGGCTGGGCTTCGAAAGGTTCAGTATTTATGCTTAAGGCATAGGCAAGTTGTAAGGGTGACGACTCAGTCACGTGCTTCGTTGAAAGGGTGTTCATGTGCTAGGAGAGCCTTGCAGTTGATTGTATTCGGGGCCAGTCAGAGTGGTTGACTCTCAGTAGTGGTCCTAATGAATTCAAAAGTTAGAGAATGCGGTGTTTAAGGGTTTCAGGCAGCAGTATAATTAAGAATCGAGCTTCTGCAGTATAATCTCTAAGAGGAAGGAAGATGGTTGGAGTGTTCTATGTTATTTCAGCACGCTGGATAGTATCGGATGAGTGAGAGAAATAGACTCCGGGTTGTAGAAAGATTATCAGGAGGTTGTGAGACGAGTTGCAAAATTTAGGCAGCATGGTCTCGTGAATCAAGGCCACTCGGGATGAGTGGGGGTTGAGCTGCTATGAGTTGAAGGAAGTTACTATTACCTTTAAGGCAACTAAAGATGATTAAAAGAAGATAGATTGGTTAGCCATGGTTTAAATGGCACAAGTACGGCAGTGATCAGTTCCTTCGGCATGATTGAGTAGGTGTACGGTTTGTGCAGATATATGTGTGGGGCTTGTCGGCCGTCGTAATAGATTTAAGTTGGAAGCATTCAAGTGCTATGGCTAGTCAGGTGTAGGCGGGTCCCAGAAGGGTTATGGTGGTTCGGACCACTACTTAAGGATTTGCATGTATTGTGATTGTGGGAGCTCACTTGTGTGTTGTTATGGTTCTCAGGAATTGAGGTAAGTAAAGGCTCTATATGATGGAGTGTTCACCCTAATATTGGTTCAGGAGTTATGATGGAATTCTCGCACTATTTCATATTGGCATGTTAGGTGCAGTTAGCAGTATGTAACTAGACGTAAGAATCGAGATTTGCGGTTCGGTGTTAACAAGGATTTCATGATGCACGGAGGAGAAAGAAAAAAGGATTTAAATGATTAGAATAAACTGATATTGTCTTCAGTGTCATCTGAGTTCGGTGTTTGGTGAAAGAGGCTTTGTATCCTGGTTACGGGTCCTTGAATTGTTTTACAGCCTTAGGGTGGTCGGTGGTATGGATGTGCATACTTGTTACCTTGTGTGGAAGACCGTGGGAGCATGACCGCGGGAAGATTGCATAAGTGTGGCATGTAGTCACCTGATTGGTTGAAGAATTAGACCAAGTATAAAGGAGTGTAATATTTCCTAATTGAGAATTTATGCCTAGAAGGCTTTCGGCTCAGTTGGTTGTGGATTGTGGGGTGTTTATCTCGGCTATGATGGTTGTCCTCGTGTG
>ML282269.1:777-46826 GCA_005239495.1 Nicotiana undulata | reverse complement strand
ATAAGCCACTAACAACAGTTATAATGTAGGTTTCGCGTAACGACCGACCGGGTCGTTACACTTTTTTAAAACCCGTTTTAAAAATATATTTTCTCTGCCTGGTCCATATGTTGGAACAAGCGTGCGCTTGGCAGAATCGGTGGTCTTAGACCAACCACAAATATATTTTTTTAATTAAAGCACAACAAAGAAAAAATATTACTTTATAAGTTGTTTGATAGTTTGATACGGCTGTGCGCCATTATGTTGAGTTTGATATGGTTGTGCGCCATGATGTTGAGTTTGATACGGTTGTGCGCCATGATGTTGAGTTTGATACGGCTGTGCGCCATGATGTTGAGTTTGATACGGTTGTGCGCCATGAGGTTGGGGCATTGTGTATGCCTCTGTACATCACCTGAGCATTGTGTATGCTTCATTGAGCATTGTGTATGCTCTGTTACATATTCGAGGCATTGTGGTGCCGTTGTGGACCCGTAGGTATATTGGTAAATTTCTTTCACTACAATTATGATAAGTCCTTAGTGGGTACTCTTATTGGTTAATTCTTAAGAACTTTGGTGATACACATATATTGAGTTATTGTATAGTTATCATATTTACTATATCATTTCTGTTGTGGTTTGTTGTATTTTCTAACACTTGTTCCATAGGTATTAAAAGTGGCGGGTCGAGATCTTACTGGGTTATATTTACGTATAACTCACTCCTTACCTGCATCTCTATGCAGATACCGTTGCGGGAGACAGAGCTAGTGGCTGACGAGTTCGATGAGTGGATCCTATTGTTGAGGTGATCCGTCGCATCATCCGTGGAGGCCGTTGTTTCAACTCTACCTATATTATGTCTATTATTTCTTTCGGGTTTGCATGCCCGTCACTTAAACTTCTATTACCCCATTAGATGCTCCACATTCTTAGTATGTAATTTGGGTTAGAGATTTAGTATTCGAGTGCTATTTAGATTATACATAAATTGTGAGTTTAGTCGAATAATTATTTCATATTTAATAATATTTAATTATTTTGCGCTAGTACGTGTTTCTCTCAATGCTTGTATAATAGGTTAAGAGTACAGAAATTGGTACCAATTCGCCTAGCAGGCCGTATAAGCTAGGTGCCAGTCACGCCTAAGGGGTAGTTTGGGACGTGACAGTATTATTGTCGGTTTGTGGAGGGGTTTTCGTCTATTGCAACCCCGATGCAGTTATCACAGGTACGATTTCAGTTTGCAGCAGGGATGCTTCAGTTCTATTTGATCCAAGATCCACATATTCCTATGTGTCATCTTATTTTTCCCCTTATTTGATTGTGCCTCGTGATTCACTAAGTGATCCTAGTTATGTGTCTACACCGGTGGGTGATTCTATTGTGGTAGATCGTGTCTATTGTTCGTGTGTAGTGGTTATTGGGGGTCTTAAGACTAGTGTAGATCTTCTACTACTCGATATGGTGGATTTTGATGTCATCTTGGGGATGGATTGGTTGTCACCTTATACTGCCATATTGGGCTGTCATGCCAAGATTGTGACCTCAGCATTGCCGGGGTTGCCTCGACTGGAGTGGAGAGGGGCTCCTGGACATTCTTCTAGCAGGGTTATCTCTTATATGAAGGCTTGGCGTATGGTCGAGAAGGGGTGTTTGGCCTATTTGGAATATGTTCGTGATTCTAGTGCTGAGGTTCCTTCTATAGATTCTATGCCCGTTGTCCGTGAGTTTCCAGAGGTGTTTCCTGCAGACCTGCCAGGTATGTCACCCGACAAGGATATTAACTTTTGCATTGATTTGGCTCCGGGCACTCCGCCCATTTCTATCCCGCCATATCGTATGGCCCCACCAGAGTTGAAGGAATTGAAAGAACAGTTGCAGGATTTGCTTGATAAAGGCTTTATTAGGCCTAGTGTCTCGCCTTGGGGTGTGCCGGTGTTGTTTGTTAAGTAGAAGGATGGGTCGATGAGGATGTGCATAGATTATCGGTAGTTGAACAAGGTTACCATCAAGAAAAAGTATCCATTGCCGAGGATTGATGATTTGTTTGATCAGCTTCAGGGTGCCAAGGTATTTTCGAAGATTGATTTGAGGGCTGGCTACCATCAATTGAGGATTAGGGCATCTGATGTACCTAAGATAGCTTTTCGCACTCGGTACGGGCATTATGAGTTCTTAGTAATGTCATTCGGGTTCACAAATGCCCCAACAACTTTCATGGACTTGATGAACCGAGTGTTCAGGCCTTATTTAGATTCTTTCGTGATTGTCTTCATTGACGATATTCTTATCTATTCCCGCAGCCGAGAGGAGCATGAGCAACATCTTTGAGTCGTTCTCCAAAATCTGAGGGACATCCAGTTATATGCTATGTTTTCGAAATGTGAGTTTTGGTTGAGTTCAGTTGCATTCTTGGGTCATGTTGTATCAGGAAAGGGTATTAAGGTGGATCCTAAGAAGATTTTAGTAGTCAAGGATTGGCTTAGACCCACATCAGCCACAGAGATCCGGAGTTTCTTGGGTTTGGCGGGCTATTACCGTCGGTTTATGGAGGGGTTTTCGTCTATTGCAACCCTGATGCAGTTATCACATGTACGGTTTCCGTTTGCAGTAGGGATGCTTCAGTTCTATTTGATCCAGGATCCACATATTCCTATGTGTCATCTTATTTTGCCCCTTATTTGATTGTGCCTCGTGATTCTCTGAGTGCTCCTATATATGAGTCTACACCGGTGGGGGATTTTATTATGGTAGATCGTGTCTAACGTTCGTGTGTAGTGGTTATTGGGGTCTTGAGACTTGTGTAGATCTTCTACTCCTCAATATGGTGAATTTTGATGTCAACTTGGGGATGGATTGGTTGTCACCTTATCATGCCATATTGGACTGTCATGCCAAGACCGTGACCTTAGCATTGCCGGGGTCGCCTCTACTGGAGTGGAGAGGGGTTCATTGACATTCTTCCAGCAGGGTTATCTCTTATATGAAGGCTCGGCGTATGGTCGAGAAGGGGTGTTTGGCCTATTTGGCTTATGTTCGTGGTTCTAGTGCTGAGGTTCCTTCTATGTATTCTGTGCCCGTTGTCCATGAGTTTCTAGAGGTGTTTCCTGTAGACCTGCCGGGTATGCCACCCGACAGGGATATTAACTTTTGCATTGATTTGGCTCCGGGCACTCCGCCCATTTCTATCCCGCCATATCGTATGGCCCAGCCAGAGTTGAAGGAATTGAAAGAACAGTTGCAGGATTTGCTTGATAAAGGTTTTATTAGGCCTAGTGTCTCGCCTTGGGGTGCGCCGGTGTTGTTTGTTAAGAGGAAGGATGGGTCGATGAGGATGCGCATAGATTATCGGCATATGAACAAGGTTACCATCAAGAAAAAGTATTCGTTGCCGTGGATTGATGATTTGTTTGATCAGCTTCAGGGTGCCAAGGTATTTTTGAAGATTGATTTGAGGGTTGGCTACCATCAGTTTAGGATTAGGGCATCCGATGTCCCTAAGATAGCTTTTCGCACTCGGTACGGGCATTATGAGTTCTTAGTAATGTCATTCGGGTTCACAAATGCCCCAACAGCTTTCATGGACTTGATGAACCGAGTGTTCAGGCCTTACTTGGATTCCTTCGTGATTTTCTTCATTGACGATATTCTGATCTATTCCTGCAGCCGAGAGGAGCATGAGCAGCATCTTCGAGTCGTTCTCCAAAATCTGAGGGACAGTCAGTTATATGCTATGTTTTCGAAATGTGAGTTTTGGTTGAGTTCAGTTGCATTCTTGGGTCATGTTGTATCAGCAGAGGGTATTAAGGTGGATCCTAAGAAGATTTTAGTAGTCAAGGATTGGCCTAGACCCACATCAGCCACAGAGATCTGGAGTTTCTTGGGTTTGGCGGGCTATTACCGTTAGTTTGTGGAGGGACTTTCGTCTATTGCAGCCCCGATGATCAGGTTGACCCAGAAGGGTGCCCAGTTCAGGTGGTCGGATGAGTGTGAGGCGAAATTTCAGAAGCTCAAGACAGCTTTGACTACGCCGCCGGTGTTGGTTTTGCCCACAGGTTTAGGGCCTTATACTGTGTATTGTGATGCATCTCGTATTGGACTTGGTGCGGTGTTGATGCAGGATGGAAAGGTTATTTCATATGCTTCGCGACAGTTGAAGACCCACGAGAAGAATTATCCAGTTCATGATTTGGAGTTGGCAGCCATTGTTCACGCGCTGAAGATTTGGAGGCATTATCTATATGGCGTGTCGTGTGAGGTGTTCATGGATCACAAGAGTTTGCAATACTTGTTCAAGCAAAATGAGAGACCGCTTGCTTTGGAAGTTCAGGTTTTAGCCAATCAGTTCATGAGGTTGGATGTTTCTGAGCCTGGCCATGTTCTAGCTTATATAGTTGCTCATTCTTCATTATTTGATCGTGTCCAAGATCGGCAGTATGATGATCCTCATATGCTTGTCCTTAGGGACACGATGCGGCGCGATGATGACAAGCAGGTTACAGTGGGGGATAATGGAGTTTTGTGGATGTAGGATCATATTTTTGTGCTCAATGTGGATGGACTTTGTGAGTTGATTTTAGAGGAGGGACATAGTTCCCGGTACTCCATTCATCCGGGCACCGCTAAGATGTATCAGGACTTGCACCAGCATTATTGGTGGAGGAGGATGAAGAAGGATATTGTGGCGTATATGGCTTGGTGTTTGAATTGTCAATAGGTTAAGTACGAGCATTAGAGACCTGGTGGATTATTTCAGAAGATTGAGATTCCGAGTGGAAATGGGAGCGTATCCCGATGGATTTTTTATTGTTCGACTCCCACGGACCCAGATGAAGTTCGATGCAGTATGGGTTATTGTGGATAGGCTGACCAAGTCAGCGCATTTCATTCCGGTGGCAGTTTCCTATTCTTCGAAGGGATTGGCTAAGATCTACATTCGGGAGATTGCTCGTCTTCATGGTGTGCCCGTGTCTATTATTTCTGACCAAGGTATGCAATTTTACCTCGCATTTCTGGAGGGCAGTTCATCGTGAGTTGGGTACATGGGTCGAGTTGAGCACATCATTTCATCCTCAAACGGACGGACAGTTCGAGCGTACTATTCAGATTTTGGAGGATATGTTGTGTACCTGTGTTATTGACTTCGGAGGTTCTTGGGATCAGTTCTTGCCATTAGCTGTGTTCGCCTACAACAAAAACTATCAGTCGAGCATTCAGATAGCTCCCTATGAGGCATTATATGGTAGGCGATGTCTGTCACCTTGGATGGTTTGAGCCGAGAGAGGCTCGGTTGCTGGGTACAGACTTAGTGCAGGATGACTTGGATAAGGTTAAGGTTATTCAGGACAGCCTTCGTACAACTCAGTCCAGGCAGAAGAGTTATGCCGAGCGCAAGGTTCGTGATATGGCATTCATGGTTGGCGAGCCAGTGTTGCTTCGGGTGTCGCCCATGAAGGGCGTGATGAGATTTGGGAAGAAGGGCAAGCTAAGCCCTAGGTTCATCGGTCCTTTTGAGATTCTTAATAGAGTGGGAGAGGTGCTTACAAACTTGCGTTTCCACCGAGTTTATCAGTCGTGCATCTAGTGCTTCACGTGTCTATGATTTGGAAGAATCAGTGCCATCCATTCCATGTGTTAGACTTCAGCAGTGTCCGGTTGGACAAGGACCTGACCTTTGAGGAGGAGCTGGTAGCTATTTTAGACCGGCATGTTCGTCAGTTGAGGTCGAAGAGTTATCCATCAGTTCATGTTCAACGGAGAGGTCAGCCTGCCGAGGCAGCTACCTGGGAGTCCGAGTCCGATATGCGGAGCCGATATCCTCATGTTTTCCCCGACCTAGGTACTTTTCTATGTCCATGCGAGGCCGAACGGTTGTTTTTAGAGGTGGAGAATGTGATGACCCAAAAGGTCATATCTTGTTTTAGAATTCAAAAGTGTGTTGCGAGGCCTTAAAAACCTCCTCTTGTCTCACCTCATTTTGCATGCGCAGTCCAGGCGCATATCCGGAAAGCCCTTATGTGAAAAATTGAGAAAAATGCTAATTTTGCCTTTAAAGTTGAATTTAAGTTGACATCGGTCAACATTTTGGGTGAACGAACCCGGACCCGTGATTTGATGGTCCCGGAGGGTTTGTAGGAAAATATGGGACTTGGGCGTATGCCCGGAATTGAATTCCGAGGTCCCAAGCCCGAGAAAGGAATTTTTGAAAGAAATTGTTTAACTGAAATTATAAGAGGTTTTGGAAATTTAGTTGTGTTTGAATGTGATAGTATCGGGCCCGTATTTTGGTTCCGCAACCCGGTACATGTTTAATATGGTATTTGAGTTGTGCCTGTAAAATTTGGTAAGAAACGGAGGTCATATGACGTGATTCAGACCCGTAGTTGTAATATTTGAAAGTTTGAAAGTTCTTGAGATTTTTTATTGATTTGGATGCTTCTAGGGTTGGGTGCATGTTTGGTTTAGAGTCCCGAGGGCTTGGGGGGGGGGGTTTCGGATAGGCTTCGGGATGTTTGGGACTTAGAAAAATCTGGTGTAATTTATGTATCTGGTGTCTGATATTTCGTTCTTCGCATTTGCGGTGCAACTCCCACGAACGCGATGTACAAGCTGGGTTGGGGCTGGGTTTCTTCTACGCCAATGCGAGACCTTGGTCGCGAGCGCGGATCACTGGGGGGACTGNGGGGGGTCGATACACTATGCGAACGTGGCCAGCGGCTCGCGAACGCGAAGGTCAGTGGGTATATACCTTCGTGAACACGTAGTGTGTCCCGCGAACGCGAAGGTCAATAGGACCACTGCTACGCGAACGCGACAGACCTCTCGCGAACGCGAAAAGGGTCTGTCCAGTGTTGTAAAAACAGTAACAAAACGGGAATTTGGCCATAACTTCATATTTTCAAAACCAAGGAAGCTTAGGGGCGATATTTGAAAGAGGGATTTCATCACCAAATCATAGGTTTGAGTTCTTAAACTCATTTCCTTCATTTTCCATCAACACCCATTAGATTTCTAGGCCTAAATCTTGTTCTTTACCGGTAGAAATTAGGGATTTTAGGAGAATTGAGGATTTTACAAAATTGGAAATTTAGACCTCGATTTGGGGTCGGATTCCGAAACTAATTACATATTTGGGCTCGTGGGTGAATGGATGATCGGGTTTTGGTCTGAACCTCGTGTATTGACAAAGTAGGCCCAGGGTTAATTTTTGACGTTTTGGAGAAAATGATAGAAAATCTATAATTAAGCATTGGGGTTGAATTATTTAACATTTTGTTGATGTTGTTAAGTTAATTATGTCTAGATACAAGTGAATTGGAGTAAAAATCTAAAGGGAAAGCGGTATTTTAGCCTTGAGTTTGGCCGTGGAATCCGAGGTAAGTGTTTGGTCTAACCTTAGCTTGAGGGAATAGGTGTTCTATCCTATTTGCTACGTTTTAGTGTTATGTTCAATGTATAGGTGTGGTGACGAGTTCCTATGCATTGGTGTCAAGCATGCCCGTGAGTCGTATATTGTGATTGAAATGATTTTTCATTAAGCACTACTTGGGATTAACTTGATAATTATCCATGCTGATGGTATTTCCTTGGTATTGCCTATTGCTGAGTATTGGTTCAAGTTGAGAATTATTACGTGAAGTTAAGTAATTAAGAGGAATTGGTTATAGTTGTTTCCCTTGCCGGGATGATATTGATTCTATTGTTGGCTCCCTTGCCGGGACGTTATGGTTTCTATTATTGTTTATAATGTTAATTTCCTTGTCGGATTGCTGTCATTTCATTAGTTTGGGTGAGAAAGAGGGTAAAGCACGAAGGGTGATGTCGTGCGTGATATTGTGAGTGAGTGTTAAAGCACGAAGGGTGATGCCATGCCGATATTTTGAGTGTTAATGCACGAAGGGTGATGTCGTGCCATGTTAATGAAACTAAAAGCACGAAGGGTGATGCCGTGCCATGATTATGGGAGAGTAAAAGCATGAAGGGTGATGTCGTGCCGTTTCTGTTGATTCATATGGTGAGGTCGAGAGTAAAAGTACGAAGGGTGTTGCCGTGCACATGTTTCTGTGTTATTATTCCCGTTGTTTAAAGTTTGATTATTTACTTTGTCGCTTTACTCCATTATTGTCATGACTTGATAATTCCCCTCCCCTCAGCATGTTCCCCTTCTTTTGGTGTTAAGCTGCTTAATTCTCATTATTATTTATTATTGTCTTTCGTATATGATTAAATTGCACAGGTTTATATGGTTGTTGTGTCCTAGCCTCGTCACTACCTCGCTGAGGTTAGGCTCGACACTTACCAGTACATGGGATCGGTTGTACTGATGCTACACTCTGCACTTTTTGTGCAGATCCCGGCACTGGACCCTTCGGACCATAGATCGAGGTTGTTGCCTTCAGTCCAGTGGAGACTCGAGGTAGTCCTACAGGCGTCCGCAGGACTTGGCGTCCCCTTCTATCCTACTTACTTTATGTTCTTATCTATTTCTGAGACAGATGTGTATCTATTTTGTTCGGACCACTATTTGTGGTATTCTTTAGATAGTCCGTGAAATTGTGACACTAGTTCTGGGAGTACTTTTACTATGGATTTCGTACTAGTATTAAATCAAGCTGTTATATTCTGCTCTTTCGCATTTTTGATTTTCGCTGTATCTGTTATATCATCTGGTGAATTGTTAAAAACAAAGGAATAAGGTAAATTAATCAGTAATGTTGGCTTGCCTAGCGGGTTCAATGTTAGGAACCATCACGGTCGTGGGAAAATTGGGTCGTGACAAGTTCGCTTAATAGTGTGCATGTGTCTATTATCTTGGATCGAGGCACTCTATTTACATCACAGTTTTTGAGAGCGACGCAACATGAGTTGGGCACACAGGTTGAGCTGAGTATGACATTTCATCCCAAACAAACGGGCAATCCGAGTGTATCATTCATATATTGGAGGAAATATTGAGAGCCTATGTCATTGATTTCGGGGGCTAGTAGGATCAGTTTTTTCTGTTAACAGAGTTCGCCTGCAATAACAGCTACCAGTTGAGTATCCAGATGGCTCCATATGAAGCCTTATATGGGAGGCGATCTTGTTCTCTGGTTGGGTTGGTTTGTGTCACGCCCCAAACTCAGGGAGCGCGACCGGCACTCAACCGAGTGAATCCAGTCGAGCAAACTTGTTAGATACTCTCTACCCAAACTCACTCATGAACAAAGAGGGGACATATTTTTATTAATTATACAATATGGAGATCATGAATACAATACTAAAACCTTTCCATTAGTTTCTTCATTTTTTATGTCTCAAAATACACACTTTTTCATAGGCTAAAGTGGAACAAGTGATTCAAACATAAACATGAATTGTTTGACCTCCCCCAACACCGATATAAAACCCACACTATGTCTACGAAGCCTCTAAAAGATACAAAGGAGTACAATGATAGTGTCGGCAACAAGGCTTCGGCTATACCTCAAAACAAGATAACATAATGAACAGAATATACATGACCCCAGAATGAGGTGGGGCTCACCAAGTATGGTGGGAGGAAGGTGTATTTCTATCACTTGTCAATGCTACCTACTGTGGAACCATATGCATCTATTAAAGATGCAGCGCCCTCGGCAAAAGGGACGTTAGTGCTGTCGAATAGTACTAGTATGTATAACTAAATTCCATCTCAATAGAATGAATAATAATACAAGGGGGAAATAATCATGAAAGAAATAGATACCTCAAACAATATCAAAACATCAAGTTAAGAACCACATAAGTTTTCAAGTAAATTTCCATGTTTTTAGGTGGGGAGCTCTTTAGTATCGATATATCGTTATCCACAATACCACCGTACTTTTACACGGAGTCCGATCACGGCCTGAACAGCTAGGCGGCCTCATTCGAGACATCAACCACAATCACAATCTCCAGCACAATCAGCACCATGTGTACCACATGGTGTCCGATCATGGCCTGATCGGCTAGGCCGTCTCACCCGAGACATTACCTTTTCTATCACTCATCGCACGTCATACTGTTTCACATTTATTCAATTCATCAGAACTTATGGACACAATTATAATATCATTCTTGGCACTTGGTCGAATTTCATATTTCATGCTCCCCTTCTTCATTTTCACACATCATCATCATTATCAGCAACAAGACTTTTCGATTCAAGACTTTTAGGTACACATGAGAGCAATTAAGAGTCTTAGACATATAGAAATTTTTCACATAATTTGGCATGATAACCTTTATTGAAGCATGACTTGAGACCGTAACATTTATAATACACACATTCCACACTTTGAATATATCCGCAAAAGATAACATAGCATGAATAAAATCATTTGGAACACGTATTGAACATATATCTTTCAACACAAGATTACTCGAGATAACCAATTTCATAATAATTAACTCGGATCTTGCACAACTTACATGAACGTCGTGGACTTCAATTCTAAGAAAGGGGTTTAGCCAACATACCTCAATTGAGCTTCCTTAAACTCTATATGTTCAAGAATTCTTAGCAACTTCAATATCTAGGATGAAGACTTTCCTTGTTATTCTTCAATGATTTGAGCAAGAATTGATGGACAATTGGTTGAAGGTCGCTCTCCCACTCTAAGCACTCTCTCTCACTCTTAAAATATAAGAACTTTTATGCTAAAAATGGACCATGGCATCTATTTTAACGAAGTAGGGTCGGGTTATAAAAATCCAAAAATGAAGCCCCGGGACAGGATCTACGGTCGCGAAATGGCCGCAAAAAAGGGCCTCCAGAACTGGGCTGGCCTGCATCACTCTACGGCCGTTATGCGGCCCGCAGACCTCTTATGCGGTCGCATAATGCGCCGCAGAACCTCCCTACGCAAAATTCCAAGGCTTTCTATGCGATCAAAGTGTGGCCTGCGAAATGGTTATACGGTCGCATAATGGGACACGAAATGATATTTAAAAAGGCCCAAATAGCTTCCTCACTCTACGGCTATTCTGCGGCCCGCAAAGTGATTAGCGGCTGCATAATGGGCCGCAGAAATGCCTAACTCTGCAAAACATTTTCCTTCAACTTCCCAGTGCACTGTTCAACCCAAAAAGTCTGAACCGCGACTCGCAAGCTCGCAACGAAGAATTTCTACTATCATTAACACCTACGCCTACCCCGGCACCACGAAACCCAGTTTTTAGGGAAAATCTTACGGGGCCTTACAAAAAATTTCCACCAAATCCACAATGCATTGCACAATCCAAAAAGTACAATCTTTCAAACACATTAGCCTACCTCGGCACCATGAAACCTCAAATTTATTGCAAAAGTTTATGGGGCCTTACATCCTCCTCGGCTTAGGATAATTCATCCTCAAATGAAGGTCAAAGTCCGCCATTGACACCCAAGGTGACCCAACTCTTCACTAACACACCAGAAGCTCCATATTTGACTAACTCCCAAAATTTTCGGCAAAGTCACCCCTGTATTAGGGCCTATCCACATGTCAGATAGCCGTAGAAGCCAGTCCTAACAACATATTCTAAACACCATGACGTATCATAGCATGAAAGCAAAACCAACCATAAAATCATTTGTATTATATTACAAAATGGAGCTTTTAGCACAAACTGTACAAGTTCAACATAATTCATAGAAAGTAAGCTCTTAACATTCTTTTAAAACACAACAATATGGTTACGCAAACATGTGAGGGTATTTCCTCTTCATTTCTTCCTCTGCTTCCCAGGTGCCCTATTCGGTTTGTTGGTTTTGCCATAGCACTTTCATGGAGGCGACCTCTTTATTTCTTAACTTTCGGACCTATCTATCAAGAATGGCAATTGGTATCTACTCGTTGGTCAATTCTTCATTAACTTCAATATTCTCTACCAGAACAATGAGCGATGTATCTCCAACTACCTTCTTCAACATGGAAACATGAAACACCGAGTGAACTAAAGACATCTCTAGAGGTAACTCCAGCTTAGAGGACACTTGGCCATCTGTTTGCAATATTAAGTATGGCCCGATATACCTTAGACTCGGTTTCCCTTCCTTCCCAAATAGCATTATACCCACATGAGAGAAACCTTCAAGAATACCCAATCATCCTCTTTGAATTCCCAATCTCTGCGACGCACATCTGAATAGGACTTCTGGAGAATCTGAGTGGTTTTCAACCATTACTTTATGATCTTAACCTTCTGCATATCTTGATGCACGAGGTCTGGTCCTATCAATTTTTCTTCCCCAACCTCGTACCAACCAATGGGAGATTTGCATCTCCTACCATATGAAGTTTCGAACGATTCCATTTAGATGTTGGCATAGTAGCTGTTGCTATAAGAAAATTCTATCAATGCCCCCTTGAATTTAAGAACACAAGAGAATAACATATCCTGAAACATCTGAATAGTCCTCTCTACCTACCCATCGGTCTGTGTATGAAAAGTTGTACTATGATTTACCTGAGTACCCAAACTTTGCTGAAATTTCTGTAACAAGTTAGCGGTGAACAAACTTCCAAACACATTAACTTACCTCGGCACCATGAAACCTCAAATTCTTGGCAAAATTTTATGGGGACTTATAGACACGGTACATATCTTCTCCATATGTGAATCCGTTTGACTTGGCTTGTTTAATCATGATATCTTCTCTATATGCAAGTTAAATGATTTGTTGATATTGGTCGCGTATCTTCTCTATATGCTGGATTGTTAACTGATTTTGAACATGCTATATTACCTTTGGGCACCGAGGAGGATTTATCTGTCATGGACTTCTGCGATCATATCACTACTCTCCGCAATCACGAAGAGTATTAACTGGCAACACAATTTTTCCTTTATAACACATTTTGACTTGTTTTATTCTATATCTTCTCTAATAACATGATACCTAAAATATGCCAATAAACCTCAACAAATGCCTTCATTTCTCAATAAAATCATACAAAAGTCTAAGTATCAAGAAGAGATAAGTTGGCCAAAAACCAACTTATCAGTGCCTTTAATTATGTCGTCTTATAAATATACCTATGAGTTTGAGAGTTGAATATTGTGAAATGATGAGAATTCTAGCATTACGGATATTATGAGAGGATTTTGGCTACTGATGATTTTATGAGATTGAGTTGCATGACACAACGGTATTATGTGTGGATCGGGTGGCACGCTACCACGGGAATATGATCGAGTGGCATGACGCCACAAGAATATGTGTAGATCCGATGGCACACTGCCACAGGAATATGTGCGGATTGGGTGGCACGCCGCCACCAGAAAATTTGTGGATCGGGTTTCACGCCGCAATAATATTTAATATTGTTAGTAGATCGGGTTGTACACTGCAAAGCTGCTTAAATTTGGTACCACCCCTCCAGATTCAGGGATTACTTATGTTACTTTGGGCCCTGTGAGCGCATGACTCAGATTGCTATTAATTTGGACACTTTATTTGAGTCGGGTATGGAGTTGTGCGGCGAGAATTGATATTGGATTTTGAGCGTGTATTGGTAGCTTAGACTCATGCAATGAAAGATTTGAGATATCTGATATTATGTGCTATCTCTTATTTGAAAAGCATGTTTCCATACTATCCTTATTGTGCTTCTATTGGTAGACTTGATTGATAATATCATGCTTTATTCTATATGTCGTTATGCCTTTTGTGATTATTGAGCTATTAGTATGTCCGACTATGACCTCTTGCCACTATTTCATCAAGTTTAGACTTGATACTTATTAAGTATTATAGTTTTGTACCCATACTACACTTCTACACATTTTGTGCAGGTTCTGTGTCTGGTATTTGCGGTCTCCTTGAGCTCATTAGGTGTATTTATTGGAGAGTTCGTGGTGAGCTGATATACATGATTCGACCCGTGGAACATGGAGTCCTTTTTCCCTACTTATTCATTATTGCCTAGTATTGTTTTCCAGATGGATGTTATTATTCAGTTGAAACTTGTTACTCTTATTAGATGTTCATGATGTAGTGACAGCGGGTATTGGGCGTTTGTTAGACAGCTGTGGTCGTATTTAGACCTTGCCTTTGATTTTGTAATTATGATATTGAATTGACATTTATTTCGCATTGTTATTAATAACATGAAATAGTTAATGTCTTAATAATTAAATTTTATGGTTGTTATTTTATGTTGGCTTGCCTAGCGAGCGAGTCAGGCACCATTACGGCCCTTTGGTGGAATTTTGGATCGTGACAACTTGGTATCAGATCTCTTAGTTCTAAGGGTCTCAATAATTATGAGCAGACATAGTAGAGTCTTGTGGATCGATAAAGAGACGTCACTATCTATCTCCGAGAATCTATGAGCTTTAGGAACATTCACTTTCTTGATTCCATATCATGCGGCTTTATTTTGGGTTAAAGCCTATATCTTCAGTTCCTTCCTATTCATCCGTGCGCGATGTTGAGTACTCAATGTCAGTTTGGCACTAACGAGCGTGTTGATGCTACAGATGTGATGTGGTGTGGTGTGTTCTTTGTCACGCCCCAACCTCGGGGAGAAACCGGCGCTCAACCGAGTGGACCCGGTCGAGCAAGCATGTTAGACACTTTATACCCACTCGCTTATGATCTGGAAAAGGCGCATTTTCATTAGTTAAGCAGTAGAGGGATCATATATACATAAACATTACTAATTTATTCATTCTGTTACATCATTGATTAGTTTTAAAATGCATACATATTATGATTTAGTGGAACAAAATCCAAAACACGATATAATCCATTTGACCCTCCTAGTACCCACATCAACTCACATAATGTCTACGGAGACTCTAGTAGATATGAATGACATAACTTAGTTAATTAACAATAAGGGAATCGTGTAGACACTGCCAAATCCATTACCATTAGTTACTTCATTTAATAAGTCTCAAAATACACTCATTTCCATAGTTTGAAGTGGAGCAAGTGATCAAAATACAACATAACTTGTTTGACTTTCCTAGCACCCATGTACAACCCACACTATGTCTACAGAGCCTCTAGTAGATAGTAATGACATGATAGTGTTGGCGACAAGACCCCGACTATACCTCAAAATAGTATACATATGAAGCCAAAAGACACAAGACCACGATATGAAGTGGGGCTCACCAAGTCAGCTGAGAGGAGGATGTACTGCTCTCACTTATCGATGTCGCCTGCTATGGAACCACCTGCATCCATTAAAAGATGCAGCGCCCCCGGTAAAAGGGATGTTAGTATAGATATTTTGAAGCCTAACAGGGTCCTTGCTTGTGTTGTATCATGGTCATCCTTATTTGAGCGCATCAAGACGTATCAATATGATGATCCCGCGTCAATATGATGATCCCCACTTGCTCGTCCGTAAGGACACGGTGCAACACGATGATGCTAAGGAGGTGAATATTTGTGATGATGGTGTGCTGCAGCTTCAGGGCTAGACTTGTATAACTAATGTGGATGGGTTACGGGAGCTGATTCTTGAGGAGGCCCATAGTTCATGGTATTACATTCATAAGGGTGCCAAGAATATGTACCATGATTTGAAGCAGCATTATTAGTGGCAGAGGATGAAGAAAGGCACTGTTGAGTATGTGGCATGGTGTTTGAATTGTCGGCAGGTTAAGTATGAGCATCAAAGACCTTGTGGTGCGCTTCAGAGGCTAGATATACTAGAGTGGAAGTGGGAGCGTATCATTATAGATTTTGTGGTTGGGCTGCTACGGACCTTAAGGACATTTGATGGTGTGTGGGTCATTAGGGACAGACTGACCAAGTCTGCACACTTCATTCCAGTCATGACTACCTACACTTCAGAGCAGTTGGCTCGTAATTTTCTTTGAGAGAATGTTTTCCTACATGGTGTTCTTGTTTCTATTATATCTAATCGAGACACTCAATTTAAATTGCATTTTTGGAGAGTCGTGCAGCATGAGTTGGGAACACAAATAGAGCTGAGTATGGCATTTTCATCTTCAGATGGACAGATAGTCTGAGCGTACTATTCAGATCTTGATGACATGTTAAGAGTCTGTGTCATTGGTTTCTGGGGCCAGTGGGATCATTTTCTACCATTATCAGAGTTTGTCTACAACAACAGCTACCAATCGAGTATCCAAATGGCTCCTTATGAGACCTTATATGGTAGGCGATGTAGTTCTCTGATTGGTTGGTTTGATCCTGGGGAGGCTAGGTTGTTATGAACTGATCTAGTTTGTGATGCTTTGGAGAAGGTGAAATTGATACAGTAGTGGCTTCATACAACACAGTCCAGGCAAAAGAGTTATGCTGATAAGAAGGCTCGTGATGTGGCATTCATGGCGGGTGATAGGGTTATACTCAGAGTTCACCCATTAAGGGTGTGATGAGGTTCGAGAAGAAGGGAAATTTTACGGTATATTTATCCTTTCGAGGTGTTGGGGAGAGTTTATGAAGTGGCATATAGACTTGCTTTTCCACCCAGCTTATCGGGGGTCCATCCGGGTTTTCATGTTTCCATGCTTTAGAAGTATTATGGAGACTCGTCACATGTGTTGGATTTTAGCTCCGTGCAATTGGACAATTATTTGACTAATGAAGAGGAGCTGGTGGCCATTCTTGATAGGTAAGTTCGCAAGCTGAGATCGAACAATATTACATCGGTGAAAGTTCAGTGGAGAGGTCAACCGGTCGAGGAGGATTCCTATGGAGACCGAGCTTGATATGCAGAGCAGATATCCTCATATTTTTGGCACTTCAAGTATGATTCTAAACACGTTCGAGAATGAACATTTATTTATAAGGGGGAGAATGTAATGACCTGACCGGTCGTTTTGTGTATTTGAGCCATGTTACCCTATTTGATGCTCCCCACATGTGTATTTGTTGTTTTGTGACTTGCGGGGATGGTTGGGTTGGTTTTTGGGAGGTTTTGGATTTAATTGGAACACTTAGTTCCTAGTTTTGAAGCTTAAGTTTGAAGTGTTGACCAAGTTTGACTATTGTAAATTTGACCTCAGATCAGAGTTTGATAATTTTGTTAGGTTTGAATGGTGATTTTGGAGTTAGGTGTATGTCCGGATTTGGATTTGAAGGTCCCTATGTTGATTTGGCTCTAATGGGCAAAAGTTCACAAATTGAAGGTTTAGAAGTTCATAGGTGTAACCCATAGTTGACTTTATGGTTATTGATGTTTGTTTGGGATTCCTAGCCTTGGAATAGGTTCGTATGGTGAATTATGACTTGTGTGTAAAATTTGGAGTTATTCCAAGTTGTTTAGGCGTGTTCGGCGTAACTTTGGAAGTTTAAAATTTGAAATAGTTCATTAAGCTTGAATTGGTGTGCGATATGTGGTTTTGAGATTATTTTGTGTTATTTCAGGCCTCGAGTAGATCCATGTTATGTTTTGATTGGTTGGTGTGATTGGATGGGGTCCTGGGAGCCTCAGGTGTGTTTCAGATGGGTTTTGGACCATTTCTCTCATGTGTGGAGTTGCTGGTTTTCTAGTGTTTGTGCCTTCTTCGTGATCGCGGAGGGAGTCACACGATCGCAGAGGGTGTTTTGGTGGCTGACATTTTTTGCTTTTCGCGTTTGCGGTCAAGATGTCGTTACTGTGGAGCATGGTGGGCAGATGCCTTCGCATTCGCGACCTGGGTTCGCGAAAGTGTTGCTCGCGTTCGTGAGAGAGTGGACTGTTGGCTATCGCGAACGCGAGGTTGAGACCGCGATCACGAAATGTATTTCGTCAACGGCTTTAGGTTGTGCTTTGCGAACACGGAGCAGGTATCTTATTCGCGAAGGGTACTTCTGGGCAGAGTATTTAAGTTGTTGTTTTCGGGATTTTGGCCTATTCTTTCATACTTTGAACCTTAGAATTCGAGAGGAAGAGATTTTAAAGAAGCATTTCTCTACTACTTTATAGATAAGTAATTTTTAGTTGGATTTGGTTTTATACTTATAAAAGCTAATTCTCTCTATAGGTGATTTGTTTGATACTTGTTTTTTGATTTAGGAGCCACGTATATGCGAGATGACGAGCGTATATGCGTAGCTAGGTTATGACCATATCCAGTAAATGTTTGTCTTATGATTATGGCTTATTTGGACTATGTGAACTCCTTATTCATGTTTTGTTGATTATATAATTATGTGATGACTTGTAATTGTAGATTGGTGACTTGTCGAATTTGGCATATATGATTGTTTTGCCATATTGAGCTTTTTTATGGAGTCATAGTCATATACTTGTCTTATTTATTCATGATTTGGTGGTTAAATAGCTTATCTCATTCATGACAAATATTATAATAAGACTTTTGAATGATGAAATTGCTTATTGAATTGAATTGTTGAGATGAATTGAATTACAAGATTAGCCATAGCCATCTTTTAGTCTTATGTGCTTTTATACGCATTTCTATTATTATGATTCGGTGCCTTTAATAATGTTGTCTCATACATATATATATGAGTTTGAGAGTTGAATATTATGGGAGGAAATAAGAATTTGGGCACCACAGATATTATGAGCGGATATTGGTTATTGATGTTGTCGTGTGGATTGGATTACACACTGCAACAATACTAGGTGTGGAATGGGTAGTACGCTGCTACAAAATATGTATGGATCGGATGGTACACCGCCACAAGAATATGTATGGATCGGGTGGTACACCGCCACAAGAATATGAGTGGATTGGGTGGCACATCTCCACGAGAATATGTGTGGAACGGGTGGCACGCTACCACAGGATTATGTGTGGATCAGACGGCACGCCGCCACAGAATTATTTGTGGATCGAGTTGCACATCGCATCGATTTTTATTATTATTAATGGACCGGGTTGCACATCGCAACAACGCTTGAATTTGATGTCATCCCTCCGGAGTCAGGTGATTACTCATATTACTTTGAGCCCTACGAGTGCATGATACTCAAATTGGAATTGATTTGGACACTCTGTTGATGCCGGGTATATGGAGTTGTGCAGTGAGAATTGATATTGGACTATGAGTGTGCATTGGTAGAATAGACTCATGCAGTAGCTCTTACTCTTATCTGTCTGTTATTTGGCGCATATCATGATTGTGAAAGATTTGAAATATCTGATATTATATGCTATCTCTTGTTTGAAAAGTATGTTTACATACCAATCTTACTGTGATTCTACTGGTAGATTTGATTGATAATATCATGCTTTATTCCATATGTTGTTATATCTCTTGTGATCATTGAGTTGTTAGTAGGTCCGACTATTGATCTCTCGACGCTGCTTATTCGAGGTTAAACTCGATACTTATCGAGTATTGTGGTTTTGTACTCATACTACACTTCTATATATTTTGTACAGGTTATAGACTGGTATTTACGGTACCTATTGAGCTGATTAGGAGAGTATTTAATTGGGACTTCGTGGTGAGTTGTTATACTTGATCCGACTCACATCACATAGAGTCCCCCGTCCCTAATTATTCATTTATGTTTATGTATTTTTTTCCCAGACATATTTTGTGGGGGGATTTGTTAGATAGTTGCGTAATCGTATTTAAACCTTGTCTTTGATTTTATAATTATGATGTTGAAATGGCGTTTATTCGGCATTGTTATTTATATATTAAACAATTAATGGCGTAATAATTGGATTCTATAGTTGTTACTATATGTTGGCTTGCCTAATGAGTGGGTTAGATGCCATCACGATCCTTTGGTGAAATTTTGGGTCATGACATTCCTTTAAAGGGAATTCCCAAACCACCACTCCTTTAGAACTGCTGTTGCATTTCTCTTACTTAGTAAAGAACTGGTCAGCGAAGTTAAGATTCAAGTCTCAATGATCAATACCCCTATTTGTTTTTTTTAAATCAAGAGCTTACTTTGCACCTTGATGATATTTGGTCACAACTACTGGTAGGGTTGACGTTCATTATGTTATCTTAGGAGTGGACAACGTGCGGTGTTCTTTTTTGTGCAATGTTTCATTTGGTCAATGTTTAGCTTAAGTTAACTTTAGCTTGTCAATAATATTCTTCAGTTTATTTTCTATCTAACTATGGAAAATAGTTTTACCCCAAACTATTTCTAGAATGCCTTCCCTGCTAATATCTTCTCAAATTTTCGTCAGAATTCATTTTCCTCCAAACAGTTCCAGGTTGGAAGTTCTTATAAGCAAAATGTTGTCCAATTCGTCTTGTAAGCAAAATGTTGGCATCATAGTTTCTCCCTTCAGTTACACAACGAAAGCAACACCATTTTAGTATAACATTGTCCAGTTCCACAAGACTTGCAAATGTTTTTCTTGTATCAGTTTGCCCAAGTACTTTACAGCAACTTAAAACAGAGTAACATTGTAAATCAATTATAGCTATTACAAGGAAGTAACTAGCGTTATTCCTTTCTAAACTATATCAATTGTTGAACAGCTGCATCAGCTACAAACTAGCAGTCAAAAATAAGGAGTATTCCTGTTGCTTCTCTTGTTGCTTTATGTGGTCTGCCACATGTGCAATTACTCCAGCTCCAGCATTGTGAAACCATTCATTCTTTACCTGTTACCAGGAATAGTGATCAAATTAGATACAGATGGACAGGTTGGAACCTTAACATATTTGCCAGGACTTTACATGGATATTGTTATGGGCGAAGAAAGGCCAAAGTGCTGAGTGAAAGCTAACATCAACTTTCTTCCAACTTAACTGCTGTAAGCCACGTATCATTTCCTCTGTTCGAAAAAGAGTACTGAGATTCAGTGTGCCGTAAAATAAGCATATGTAAGGGCTTTGAGATTCATTTTCAACTGTCAGAAACAGCTTCTTAGTAATATTACCTTCCATAATTTCATGGTATTCCAATCTGGTCTGTGCGCTGGATGCATTTTGAGCTGCCTCCTTTGCTTTGGCTGCCTCAGGAGGGAAATGGGGACCTTCAGATGGAACGGCTGAACAATATTCCATATCTACAACATGCTTGTATCCATCCAAAGATCGCCGAGGAGGCTGCGAGTTTAAGAAATCTTTAGACTGAGAGAGAAACACAGTCATCCTGTTATACTGAACTCCTAAAGGATTTTATCAGAAAAGTGTCTTTGAAAGATGATTCTACTCTGCATCACATTCCCCGACCAAGGATGGTCCAATCATGATAAATACGAAATATGATAAAATATTTTTGCAAATAGTACATACATCCTACTAGAAGAACTAAAAGTATGTACACATGGCACGACTACAATAGCTACTGCAAAAGTCAAGACTAATAACACAAATGATCCTTAGATTTGCAGTGTTAGAGGAGAGAACAGAAGAGCAGCGTTTTAAGGAAATAATATCTGCACTGCTTCCTTCATCCAACAACATGCACATAGTCTTTCTTGGAGGTTAAACTGCATTGAAGCTACTCCAGTTTTAGTTCAAAAGTTAAATCATTGTATTTTTCACTCGGAAATCACAATAACTCACCATGAAAATAGATCTAGTTTATCCTCCAGAGAATAAGAAAATGATTGACATGAAACACAGGAAATAAGGAATTAAATTTCCAATTCAAGGAAACTGCCAGATCTCTCATATTCACTTGAAAGGTCTAAAACCTGCAGTTTCTGACTTCATAATAAGACAACAAAAAAATCAAGGTTCCCCTGTTCTCAAGAAAACTCAATTGACTGTAACACCTACAAAGCAAAATATTTGATAAGCTCAAGTTATGTGGTATATCTCAATGAAAAGATACATTTAACCTATCCATGTGCAAGAAACTCTTGCACATAGCAAGCAAAATACAAAGGGTCCCTGTTTTTTGGGAATGTCAATAAATGAGTCTAACTTTCCGGTTTTATTTCACCAACAAGGCAAAATGTATAGAACTAAAGCTATAGGTATCCATCTGATACACCTTCAAGTATTCTTACAATCCAAATGAAAATGATTAGCCGTTGCTGGACAAGAGATTACCGGGGTTCTTTTTTCACAAAATTGCTTTTGTGCTTTTCATCCTAATCTCTCGTGTTTGAGCTAATTTAACTATTTAAGTACTTATACAGTCACACCTCTCTATAATAACCTTGTTTATCCTGATCTTTTGTTGTCTTTTACACTAATCAGCTGAATTACACCAATAACAATATTTGATATTTAGTTCTTACTTGGCTGTTTCAGAGAAGATACCCAGAAACTATTATTTTTCCAATTTGTTTATATTATAAAAGATAATAAAATTATTTTATTTTAAAACCTCAAATGATATTCATATTTCACTAATTAAATAATTAAGAAAGCTAATACAATAATAATAAGGTGGAACATATGGAAAATGGCAGAATACAAGAAGTCCACAATTTCATCTTTTAATTTCTCTTGTTCCAAGTTACCAAGAGTTTTTTACATTCCAGAGTTCTCTTTGGAACTCATAAAATTTCTTAAAGTTATATTTCCACTAAACTAGGATTGTTAGAGTATATTTGGTTATTATAAACTACTCCAATAAATATATAAATATTTGAGTAAGGCCGTTATAGAGAGGTAACATAAAAATTGTGCTCCAAAGAAAGTTTTCCTGTTATAGTGAAATGATGTTTTAAAGGTAGATGTTATAGAGAGTCAACTGTATAATCCTATCGAGTATGTTTGACCTTGAAGGAGTGTTCCATATAAAGTAGACAAATCTAGCAACTGTCCACCTGCCACCACCGCTAATATGGGCCCTGATAAGAAGCTCCACAGTCCCTGTCGACGGGACCAACAACTCATCCACTGACACCCATCCTGCTTCTACAAACTCACAACCTTGCGGGATTTGGGGGAAGTTTCAAGAGGTTTGAGGAACAAGGTCAGTGATGGAGTGTGGAAAAGGCAGCAAAAGTTAGTGATGTTATTAAGAACCCACTTAGTTTAGTTGTCTATTACAAAAATTCTGTGGTGATTTGCACGATCATAAAAGTAAAAGCTAAGTTACCCAAAAAAAGCAAGGGTAAAAGGTGCAAAATACGAGTGCAAATATACGTTTTTCCTCTATTTGTTGTGAAAGCTAAAGGTTCCACTTAGATCTGAACCCAGCCTGATGGCGAGTCCAATGTACTGATGACTAGACTGTGGAACAATCAGTCGAACTCTTGTAAAAATGATTATATATCTACAGACCGAAGTAACTTCACAAAGAGGTAATCTATAACAGTAAGCACGCAGTCAATGTGTGAGAATTTAAACAAGTTACTGGAACTGGTCTATGAGCATTTAACAGCCAAATCATGTGTTCTTTGCTACAGTAGAATGTCAGGAGGATTATCTTTGAAAGTAGTGAAATGAGAATTAACTCCGCCCCTATAATAAGTTTCAAGCCTCCATAAAAGAAGAGGGTTGTAGTACGTTGACAGTTACGGGAAAAACTAGTCAATTTATGATGAATCTTAACCAATATTGAATAAGTTGGGACGTGCTTGGTATTGG
Source organism: Nicotiana undulata (assembly GCA_005239495.1). NCBI lineage: Eukaryota > Viridiplantae > Streptophyta > Magnoliopsida > Solanales > Solanaceae > Nicotiana > Nicotiana undulata. Next base: position 23,441 of record ML282269.1, on the reverse strand, counting down.
ACCAAAATGGATATTTAGGATTTAGATAGCCAACAACAACTGACGTGGAATTGAGGTGTAGTTGTTGCAATGAATGGAAAATACTACTTCGGTGCTTCATTTCTCCACATTAAAGCAACAACAACAACCCAGTGTAATCCCACAAGTGGGGTCTGGGTTGGGTAGAATGTATGCAGCCTTACCCCTACCCTGGAAGGGCAGAGAGACTGTTTTCGATAGACCCTCGGCTAAAGAAAATATGGAAGAAGCACTAATAGCAAGTAATAGCAATACAAGATATTTAGAAGACTAAATCCAAGATAGCAAAAGAGAATATGAAAGAAGTACTGATAGTCTGATAGCAAGTAATAACAGTACAAGATATGCAGTGATGCTATCACTAAGGAAGTACTGATGGCAAGTAATAACGGTACAAGATATGTGGTAATAGCAAACTAAGGATAAAGAGATACCATACTAACAATAATACTATTGAACTAAGGATGACAACGGGAAACGCTCGACTACCTACTAACCTTCTATCCTAAATCTCAACCTTCACACCCTCCTATCAAGGGTCATGTCCTTGGTTAGCTCAACTTGCGCCATGTCCCGCCTGATCACGTCTCCCCAAAACTTCTTTGGCCTACCTCTACCTTCCTCGTATCCCCCAAGGTCAATCTCTCACACCTCCTGACTGGGGCATTTGTGTTTTTCCTTTTAACATGTCCGAACCATCTTAACCTCGCCTCTCGCATCTCTTTCTCCATTAAAGCAACTAGTATAATTCTTTAGTTGCTATACCAAGTAGAAACTGGCACCCAAAGGTGTGGCCTAGTGGTCAATGAAGTGAGTGAGATGATTAGGTCTCAGGTCCAAATTCCAGCAAAGGCAAAAAACACTAGGTGATTTTTTCCAATCTATCCAAGCCTTGGTGGATAGAGTTACCTGGTACCTGTTGCTGGTGGGAGGTGACAGGCATCCCGTGAAATTAGTCGAGGTGCGCGCAAGCTGGCTCAGACGCCACGATAATTAAAAAAATATACCAAGTAGAAACTAAAGGTACAACAAGGTAAAAGTTCCAGCAAGATTTGACCTCGGGTTAGTGGATTTTAGAGCCCAATGTCCTAACCACTAGACTACAAATCTGAAGGTTGACCTACAATTACTTGAATCTCTATCCACCACAGAGCTGCGGAAAGCATTAAAGAGGTTAGCATTTAAAGCAAAATATGAAAATTATATTACGAGGTCTTGTTTATCACTAAATCATTTTCGCATCAGAAAGCCCATGAGAATAGAATCATACTATAGAATGCTAATACAAAAATTACCACTAAAGTTAACCAACTTAAGCCTCTTTGAAGAGGAACACAGCTTGAACAGAAAGGAAACAAAGTTTGCATGACAGAAAGGAAAGCCCTTGTCTGAGTCATCAAAACCTCAGCACTCTATGAGTGTTTCATGATTGCAAATAATCAATGTCTATTCCAAAACATAATGAAAGCTTAAACTTTAGATCTGAACCTTGTTTAATTACTCTTTACCTGAAACAGTAGCTATACTTGACCTCGCACCAATTTATCCAGACCAACTACCCGAATCATAGTGCAATATTGTAGACATCTAATCAGAATGAATGATTATCTCCTTGAAGAGTAATAGAGTATTTAATAGTTATAAGATCACCTTGAAAAGTTCTGTCTCCCTTCTTATAGAGGATGTACGCCAACCAACTATATCTAGATTATGTCAAGAAATTAGTGCAATTACTGCAATGGAAGTAAAACTAATAATAGGAACAAAAAAAATTACTTTAGCCAAAAGAGAGAAAAGAAAACTGATATATATATATATATATATATATATATATATATAAAATTTAAAGGAAATATGAAGCTTGAGAAACTACAAGGAGATGCAAAGGATACGGTCATAAGAGACATTAGCATAAAGAACACGACATTTGAAAGCACCGAGGGCCGATCTGCAAGAAGGAAAAAACATGTGTAAGAAGCTTAAGGATGGAATAGGAAACTTCTGCTCGGGAATGGTAGAAAGATTTTTTGACTCACAAAAATTTACCATCATCACAATCAGATGCCATTCTAAGTAGAAGAGGTGGTTTGTTGGGCTTGCCCTCTGTGAGGAAGAGCTGACTACCAGTTCGACCAGCAAAAATGGGAGCAACTGGTGCTGCAAGTTTCTCTAATATAGGAACTCCCAGGAGAAATGGAAGCTAAAAAATAAAAGATAATCAACAGTTGGGATGTCAAGAGCCAACATAAATAATCACAAAGATTGTTCAAATCTTGCTGGAGCCATTATCTTACAGTTGGATTATATAAACACACTTGCTGATGAAAAAACCTACCAATTACTTTCCCGGATTTGTATATCCGGTAACGCAAGGAGGGAAGATAACAGGACCCTAAAACATCACCCGTTTGGGGTCTTTGTTGACCTAAAGAATTTATTGCAGATATGATAAGCTATTTAATTTTTTATCTGTCATATTTCCTTCTTGAATAATACCAATAACTTGATTAAATTGGTTACATACGTTTTATATTGCATAATAAGAGTCATCATATATATCTTTGACATCCCTAAATGGCATCCACTTTCCTGAAACAAGGATAACTTCTAGTTTCTTTGGAGTACTTCTTAAATGTAAACTATCAATTTGTGCTTCTTTTGCCTTCCAATAAGAAATAAAATACATGAGTACTTCTTCGGTTTTTGTATAAAATAGTGTAGTTACCAGCACTGATCTAGAAAATGGGCCTTAATGAAGACGGTAGTTAACTAAGGACAAGAAGATCAACACATCATAGGAACAAGTCTCTTGAATTATTTTCAAAAAACAATTGTGAAGATAAAGAAAATTTTAGTCTCTAAGGCTTTGGTCAAGTAGTAAGAGCACAAAACGTATGTGTGGGTTAGCCACACGTTACGAGTTCGAATACAGTTGTTGACAAAATCATGGTATTTTAAGTGGAGAAGGATAGAGCAGTGGGCCATTACCAACCGAGTTTCGAACCGTTCGGCAGCTGGCCCTGAGTATTTCTCAGTGATGAAAAGAAGTATCAAAGAAAACAATTAGCCTATGATGAGACTTGGATCCTTTTCTCCTAATACAATTGTCGCACCGACATTCTATTGGGTTAACTATCAAATTTGCGAACAAAAACGATTATATTTCTCTTGGGAAAGTACAAAAACCTTAATTAACCATCAATATCTGTGTCTTATTGTAGAGATCGTGAGGTACCCAGGGAAAGAATATAATACCAAGATACTATTCCAAAAGTCAAAATTTTGCTTTAAAATGGAGCACCACAAAAATCTGTTGATTTACCTTGTCAAAGGCTGAAGTTAGTTTCTTTTATCAGTTGTCAAAAGCTGATGTCAGTTTTCATTCCACAAGCACCAATTATTCATCACCAACGCTCGTTTAGCGGAGGAAAGAACACAATAAAAGTAATGACTCGCACCAACTTGTTTGGATTAAGGCTTTTAGTTATTGTTGTTACACTTGCATTAGATCCGCCATTTGGTAGTTTAGCCTGATTAAGGGACTTGTAGATCAGTATATAGGTAAGTATATATATGTGAGAATTAGAGAATCTCTTGTTTTGGAGAATCTTGATTTTCCGTGGAATGTAAGCGAGGAACAATAGTTGGTATTTCGTTCAATCAATCAGCTCTGCCTTGAGCCAAAAGAAGTTAGGTTGAGAATTAGAGAATCTCTTGTTTTGGAGAATCTTGATTTTCCGTGGAATGTAAGCGAGGAACAATAGTTGGTATTTCGTTCAATCAATCAGCTCTGCCTTGAGCCAAAAGAAGTTAGGTTGAGAATTAGAGAATCTCTTGTTTTGGAGAATCTTGATTTTCCGTGGAATGTAAGCGAGGAACAATTTGGATCCGAATAAAAATATAATGGTTAAAGAGGATTCATATAGACGACCTAACTTCTTTTGGCTCAAGGCAGAGCTGATTGATTGAACGAAATACCAACTACTCCATCTAAACGTAGGATTACCCATGAAGAGGATTCCATTCAAGATAAATAGATCAGGATAAGAACATTTGGCAAGGTATTCTGGATAGATGTGCTAATAAAATAACCCATGGAAGAAACAATATTTATCAATGGGGGCAGACTCTCTTATTAAAAGTGTACTAGATGGTAGGCCTACCTACCTACTGTCCATATTCTCAATGGCAGCAGCATTGGAGAAAACAATTAATTCAATAAGAAATAGGTTTTTATGGGATAACAATGAAGACGAGAAAAGAATTCATCTGGTCAAACGGCAGGTGGTTCTGAGGGATAAGAAGGGTGGTGGAATGGGTGTAAGAAATCCGAAATTAAACAATAAAAGTTTGCTAGTCAAATGGCTTTGGAGGTATTACATGGAAGGAAATGACGTTTTGGAAGGAGCTGAAATGCTATTCATGGTAAAGAGGAAGGATGGAGAAATTATTAAAAGGGGAGTCTGGAAGAACATAAGTAAGCTTTGGGGAGAATTTAATCAATTCACCAGATTGGGGGTGGATGATGGAATTAAAATTAGATTCTGGAAAGATTTGTGGGCCGGAGACGAGTGCCTGAAGGATAAATTCCCTATTCTGTTCATCTGTTCAGCAAATAAAGAAGGTACACTTGCTGATTTTCATTCAAGTTCTGGTTGGCAAATTGTTTTCAGAAGGAATTTAAATGACTGGGAGAGGGAGTTTTCTGTTGGTTACTTCAGCAGTTGGAATCAGGTTGTATTGATCTTGATAGAATGGACTCTCCTTGATTTGGTTAGCAAGAAAAGACAAAAAGTTTTCAGTTAAAAATTGCTAGAGACTGTTGATTAAGCAATCAGGACAGTGGAAAGCTTGTTGGCCCTGGAAGATGATATGGAAGACAAAAGCTCCTGTCATGGTAGCTTGCTTTGGGCTGATAACAGCTTGCGGGGCCATGTTTAACTGAGAATAACTTGCAGAAGAGGGTTTTTTTCCTATGCAGCAGATGCTGTCTATGTCAAGAAAATCAGGAACCAGTTGACATCTTTTTCCCCATTGCAGTTTTGCCAGACAATGTAGGGATTTTTTTCTAACAATTAGAGGTATTGCTTGGGATTGCTACATAATCTGCAGTGAGGTCCTACCTCTCTTTCTCTTCAAACTCTCTCTCTCTCTTTGAACTCTCTAACGACTCTTTCTCCGCCAGTGACCAACGCAGTGCAGCCGACCACCATCCCCAGCAGGTAGCCCCTTCTCTCTCCTCTCTCTCTCTCTCTCTCTCTCTCTCTCTCTCTCTCCTCTTCTCTTCTTTTTCTTTTTTTTCTTTTCTTCTCCCTGAGCTGTTCTTTCACCACCAGTGACGTACCCAGCGACGGCGACAAACATCCCATCCCTTCTCTCTCCTCTCTCCTCTCTCCTCTCTCCTCTCTCCTTCTCCCTCTCCGTGTGTGTGTGTGTGTGTTTGCATCTGTCCCTTCTCTCTCCTCTCTCCTTCTCCCTCTCCGTGTGTGTGTGTGTGTTTGCATCTGTGTACCGTGAACAGGGCCGGCCGAACCAGGACTATTCCGGCGAGATCCAGCCACGCGTCAGCGCGTCAGAAAAACCATACAGTCAGATTTCCAGCAAGATTTTCCCTCTTTGGTGGTCGTCTCCTCAAATCGACCTGACCCACCCAATTTCCAGCCAGTTCCGACGGGATACAGTCATTCCGGTCAGTTTCCCGATGAGCTCCATTATTTCCGTCGACCTCCATCCATCCATCCAGGTGTCCTCTACTGTAATTCCTCCTGCCCAAGGAGTGGCAACATCGTCTTGACGTCTCCGACTACAATCCAGGTTCTATCTTTCTTGATTTGCTATATTTTGTTTCGCTCATTCGTATTTGCTTTCCTGTCCTTTAATATCGATGCTTGTATGTAGTCTCACTTGCCTTTCTTTAACTCTAGAACCGCCGCTTGATTTATTGTCATTTTTAGTAAACCCCTATTTAATTTACGCATGGTGTAGTGGCTCTGATGAACAATGGTATATTAAGGTCCTGTCCTCGGTTGGGGCTGGGGATGAGGGTCAGGGTGGCAAATGGGTTAAGGGAGCCTCTAGGATGAGAAATGGGTTTGGGAACATAGGAACATTGACAGGAAGTTTATAGAGTTGGTGAAGATTCTCCGGAAAAGGAGGATCAATATAGCTTGTGTCCAGGAAACCAAATGGGTACGGATTAAGACGCAAGATGTGGAAAGGTTAAAATTGTGGTACTCGTGAGGCTCGAGGAATAAGAATGGAGCAGGCATTTTAGTTGATAAGAAACTCAGAGTGCATGTGGTAGAGGTTAAGAGGGTGAACGACAGGATGATGAGATTAAGCTAGTCGTTGGAGAGCTTACTTTAAACATAATTAGTGTTTACACACCTCAAGCGAGATTGGGAGAGGAGGCCAAGAAGCGTTTTGGGAGGATTTGGATCAGGCTGTGAGAGGTATACCGCTCACCGAGAAGCTATGCATAGGAGGAGATTTTGATGGCCACATTGAGACAACTTCAGGGGGGTTATAACGTTGTGCATGGTGGTTTTGGTTTTGGGGATAGAAACAAATGAGGAGTCTCGCTTTTGGATTTTGCGGAATCTTTTGAGTTTGTGATAGCTAATTCGAGTTTCTAGAGGAAGGAGGAGCATTTGGTGACCTTTCATAGTATGGTGGCTAAGACTCACATAGATTACTTACTCCTTAGGAAGGGTGATAGAGTTCTTTGTAAGGACTGCAAGGTTATCCCGAGTGAGAATCTTACAATCCAACATAAGCTCTTGGCGATGGATTTAGAGATTAAGAGGAAGAGAAAAAAGAGGACTTTATGTGACAGGCAAAGGATCAAATGGGTTGGCTTGACTACTGTAGGATGGGGGAGAAGTTAGGTGGAGATGGGGGCTTGGGGGAGTAGTAGCGATGCAAACATGTGGGATAGGACAACTAGTTTAATTCGGGAAGCAGCTAGAGAGGTTTGGCCGCCTCGAGGGGTAACGTTGGTAGATGTCGAGGGGATTGGTGGGGAGTACAGAGAGGTCCAAGGGAAAGTGGAAGGCAAAAAGGCCGCGTATGTGAAGTTAGTGGAGCGCAAGACAAGGAAGATAAGTGAACGCATAGGAAGAAGCATAAGGGGGCGAAGAAGGAGGCGAAGTTAGCGGTTACGACGGCAAAAACAGATGCGTTTGAATGCTTATATGAAGAATGTTGAGGACAAAGGCGAGGGTAAGAAGCAGTACAGGCTAGCTAAGGTGAGAGAAAGGAGGGCCCGAGACCTAGAACAAGTGCAGTGCATCAAAGGCGAGGATGGCAAAGTATTGGTGGAAGAGGCACACATTGGACGTAGATGGCAGACATACTTCCATAGACTCTTGAATGAAGAAAGGGACATGAACATCGTGTGGGGTGATTTGGAGCACTTCGAGAGTAGTGGGGATTGTGGGTATGGTAGGCGTGTAAAAGTTGAGGAGGTTGAGGGGGCTATGTGTAAGATGAGTAGGGAAAGAGCGACACGGCCAAACGAGATCCTGATAGAATTATGGAAGAGCCTAGGAAGGGCAACTGGGCTCACTGGGTTGTTTAATGTCATTTTTAGGATGGCAAAAATGCCCGAGGAATTAGGTGGAGAACAATGATTCCCTTGTACAAGAACAAGGGTGATATTCAAAATTGAAATAACAATAGGGGTATCAAGCTACTAAACTACACTAATAAAGTTTGGAGAGGGTGGTGGAGAGGTGAGGAAGGGTGTGTCCATTTCGGAGAACCAGTTCGGATTCATGCCGAGGCAATCAACTACATAAGCCATTCATCTTGTTAGGAGACCTGGTAAGGACAGTAGGAGGAGACTCGGAACACTTACCACTCGTGATGGGGTTGCACTATGGATCTGCGGTCAGCTCGTTCTTATGTGCCTTGGTGATGGATGAGTAGACGCGACACATTCAAGGGGAGGTGTCTTGGTGTATGTTATTTGAAGATGACATAGTACTAATTAACGAGACATGAGGCGATGTTAATGCTAAACTAGAGGTTTTGAGGAAAACCCTGGAATCTAAAGGTTTCAGGTTGAGACGGAAAACTTGGAGTGCAAGTTCAGTGACGTGACTTCGGAGGCTTACGTGGAAGTGAGGCTGGATACACAGTCATCCCTAAAAGAGAAAGTTTCAAGTACCTTGGGTCTATAATCCAAGGTAATAGAGATCGACGATGATGTCACACGTTGTAATTGGAGCGAGGTAGATGAAATAGAGGCTTGCATCTGGCGAATTGTGTGATAGGAATGTGCCACCAAGTCTTAAAGGTAAGTTCTACGGAGTGGTTGTTATACCTACAATGTTGTAACGGGCAGAGTGTTGGCCAGTCAAGACATCTCATGTTCAGAAGATGAAAGTGGCGGAATGAGGATGTTGAGATGGATGTATTAGCATACTAGGAAAGATATGATTAGGAAAGAAGATATTTCAGACAAGGTGGAAGTGACCTCTATGGTGGATAAGATGCGGGAAACGAAGCTGAGATGGTTCAGTCATGTAAAGAGGAGATGCACAGATACCCTAATGAAGAGGTGTGGAAGGTTGGCTATGGTGGGTCCAAGGAGAGGTAGAGGTAGGCCGAAGAAGTATTGGAGTGAGGTGATTAGGCAGGACAAAGCACATCTTCAGCTTATCGAAGACATGACCCTTGATAGGAAGGTGTAGAGGTCTAGGATTAGGGTAATAGGTTTGTAGGTAGTCCAGCATTTTTCTTTTTCATACCTATAATTCTTTTCCATATATGTAGTACTAGTATTCGGGAGAAGGTGGGCGTGGCACCTGTGGATGACAAGATGCGCGAAGCGAGGTTCAGATGGTTCGGGCACGTGCGGAGGAGAAGCCTTGATGCCCTAGTGAGGAGGTGTGAACAGTTGGCTTTGGTGGGTACGAGAATAGGTAGAGGGCGATCTAAGAAGTATTGGGGTGAGGTGATCAGGCAGGACATGGCATGATAGCAAATTTCCGAGGACATGACCCGTGATAGGAAGGTCTGGAGGTCAAGCATTAGGGTTGTAGGCTAGGGGGTAGTCGAGCTTTTCCTACTTCAATCCGGGGGTGAGGCGGGTTGGATAGAGTTGATCTTAGACGGTTAGTGGTTAATGTTGAGTCTACACTATCCTTTCTGCTTATCATAGCCTCGAGCCTTAATTACTGATTATTGTTATTGCACGTCATCTATCTTATGGTTTCATGCTTCTATTACTATTTCTATGGTTTCTGTTGTCGTTACTGATGAATTGTCTTTTTTTGTTTTAATTCCGCCTTCCTGAGCCGAGGGTCTATCGGAAACAACCTCTCTGCCCCATCGAGGTAGGGGTAACGTCTGCGTACACACTACCCTCCCCAGACCCCACTTTGTGGGATTTTACTGGGTCGTTGTTATTGTTGATGTACATGTTGTACTAGTATTATTTTCGTATTCCTTATTCTTAGACTTTTATTAGAACATGTTTTTTGCTTTGATTATCTTAGTTTTTGGCTTCTCCATTACCTCTTTTTCAAAACTGTTGTTTTTATACACTCCTTAAGCCCAGGATCTACCTCTCTACCTTCACAAGGTAGAGGTTAGGTTTACGTACACACTAGCCTCCCTAGACCCCACTTGTAGGATTATACTGGGTATATGTTGTTGTTGTACAGGTATTGCTTGGGTGATACCTCAAAATGTGAAGGGATTAATGGAAAGTTGGCAGCAACAGGTGGTTCCTAAAAGGTAGATATGGAGGACTGTTCCACTGTGCATTTGCTGGACTATCTGGCTGGAGGGGAACAAGGCTTGTTCTGAAGGGCAGAGAATTCTTATTCCTAGAACTAAAAATAGATGGTTACAAAACTAGTATTTCTGGTGTAAAAGTAGCCTTCTAGTAAGTCTAAATCAATATATGGATTTTATAGATCTCTTAGGAAGGAGAATATAATAGGCTGCATGTTCTGTACTTTTGCTTTTGTGCTTTCGTCTGACCATCTTGGTACGATTTAATAAAACCTTTACCTTATAAAAAAATGAATCAGGATAAGAACAAAGCCAGTATATGATTAAATGTGTAAAACAACAACAACATACCCAGTAAAATCTCACTAGTGGGGCTGATTAAATGTGTAAAGACAACTGAAAATCATATATTGATGATTTGATGAAATTCGAAAACAGGAACTCTTTTAACACTCAATTTTCCAATAAAACTGTATTATATGCCCCACAAGAAATTTCCGAAGAAGGATTTACCACGGTAAAAAGTCGAGTAACTTCTCAAGGATATATTACCACAAATACCATCCAAAGAAATCACATTTACCAAAAACCTTGTAATAAGAAAGAACCACAATTAGCATCATAGACATTCAACATATGGGGACATGAGAACTAACCTGCTTTTTACCTCTCACACCAAGATGTGGCGTTGCCAAGGTGATAAAATTGATTGGTTCCAGCCCGGCAATTGAGCCTTTATTTGAGAAGCATGTCATTTTGAAGTTTGCATTAGTTGAAGCGACCACATCATTAGAAGGGTCACTATGGTTGGTTGATGTATAAAGAACAGCAGCAGCATATCTTGCAATCAATCCACCGAGAGAATGAGCTAGAAAGGAAATCTTCTTTAGGCTCTCTTGCTTCTTTACAACCAGCATGACCTGTTCATAATTAGTTGTAACATATATTAAAGGCAAATCATTCAGCAAGCACAAGGTAAAATCCGACAACTTTAAAATAGGTAATCTAACTTCTGAGAAGCATGGAATGGAAAAAATTATGATTTCATCAGAGAAGTGTACTTGGAAACAATTTGACCATTCAGTTTTTTTAAAAAGAAAATTATGATAAGGAATGCAGATTGAACACTTCCATCATGAAAATCAAGAAAGAACTTTTTATTTAAAAATGAAGGCGATAATCCAATTCGCATAACTAGCGGTGCATATGTTCTCCAAAAAAAAAAAAAAAAAAAAAAAAAAAAAAACATAGTGGTGCATTAATAAAAGTTCATTGCTAATTCCTAGAAGTAGGCAGAGAGAAGGTCTTTTTACTAGTATTCAAAGAACCATTTGAGATCAGACGAAAGGAGAGAAAAAATTCAGATAACTTGGAAAATTCTATAGTACAATATATCATCTGGGTCTGTTTCTTTCAGTTCTTATAAATATGTGAGAAGGGTCATATCCACCCCCCATAGAACTGCTAGAAAAGTCTCCGTATTATGCCATATTTGTATCCCGCTTAGGAGGCCGAGCTTCCTGGATAGAAGCTACCAGGTCGGTTCACAAATTTACAGTTTTCTATTATGATGGATAAAATATACCTCTAGAAACTACGTCTATGTGCAAGTACAATTGGGTCCAAGCTCGAATGAAGGAGGAGGGAGAGAGTAGGTTGACGGCCAATGAAAAAGTAGTCTAAATAGTAAACATCTGAATACTCAAGAATGCTAAATAGAGCAAAAATGAGGACAAATGATTCATATAGCGAGCCCAACAAGGTTGGGACTAAGGGAAGTTGATTGCTTGATTGACTGAGAGTATACCCTATATTTGCTTATTTGCACCAGACTTACACCTAACTTACACCATGACACTGTGTAGTAATATCACAGGCACAACTAAGTCCATGCACCACTTCTTTTACTCACTTCATCTGCTAGCCTTTTCCCAGCTCCATCAATCCCGGAGAAGGTTTTAGTGAAAGTGTTACATGAACTTGCTGCAAAGAAAAGAAGGAAGAAAAAGAGTCAACTGGCTAACTTTTGGTTCATCATTTAACATATGTTCAAGTTCTGAGATCAGGCTTCAAATTCATAATTATTTCGTGAAGAAGAAACCACATTCAACTGAAACTATAGTTTAGTCACCACTACCAATTCCAACGGAGAATTCATGTCCCATTAGAACTAAATCGGTCGCTCTTAATTGTCTTCTTCTCCCCCTTTCATACCCTTTCCTCTTCTTTCCTCCAATCAAAAAGGAGAAGGAGAAGCTATCTTTTATAATGGTGGTGCTGACCTAACTTGCATGCACCTTAACTATTCCCGATACCTGCTACCTCCCACTAACAGAGGTACTATGTAAAACAGCCACCAATTAGGTAGATGGAGAAAAATCACCTAGAGTTTCTGGACTCTACTGGGACATGATCACTATTCTCCCAAAAGTATAACTGAAATTTTCCCACTGATATGTGCTGCATTAAGGTAGGTTGTCTACATCACACCCCTTGGGGTGCGGTCCTTGCCCGGACCCTACGTGAATGAGGGATACATTGTGCACAAGCCTGCCATTCATCTGGTTCTGCATTAGAGAAAAATATTCATATCCTGTTTAACAGGTAACTCCTACAATGCAATTCAATCTTCCTTGACCACAAGGACAAGAAGAATGGAGGAAAGAAAACGATGCAGAAATAACTTATCCTTCCTTGCTGAATGAACAAAAGTTTCTTTTCAAAAGAGATGCAAAGATGTAAAGAACTGGATTCTATGCATAGGATATATAGCTAATCTCATCTACCGTTCCTTAGTAAAAAATAGTTAGAGAGAAGCATAAAGCTTACTTTGTTGTTAAAGTCGCAGTGACTTCATCTAGTATTCAGACAGGAAAATGAGGGCGATTGAAAAGCGCCTATGTTTAATAGACAGTAACTTACTAAGTTGTCAGAGTGTGATTCTCTACACCAGAAGATAAGTACAGTGTTCGGACCCGGAACTTTCTTCCAGACAAATCAAATAATCATTTCATTTAAAATGCATTAAGATGGTTCCAAATGTTGAAATTTTAAGCATTGAGCTTCCAAAATGTATTGGACTTAAATATTCTGGTTTACACAGCTTGTAAATTTTGGAAGTGAAGTATTCATAATATACTTTACTTTCACGGACACAACATTCTCATGTGATGGAAGCAAGAGCTTTTTGGCACTTCAGTATCTCAGAGTAGAGTGCAATTGAAGCAAGAAAATCGAAACTATTAAGCAAAAGCAAGAAAGCATGACATTAGACAATTTGGACAGAAAGCTATACCATAGATCACAAAGTTTCTTCCCAACCGCTTTTTAAGCTCTGCTTGTGCATACGTCCAATCACTTGGGCTGCAACCATGCAAACAACATGATAAGCTAGTTGAGTGCCAGATGCCACTATAAGATCTATGCAAGAGATCAGCAATTAGCATAGTACCCATTAAAATATCAGGTACAATATCATCGACTACCTGATGAATTGAGGTAATTGTACATCCACCTTTAGAAGCTTAACTCATGAATACCACAAAAGCATTTTACCCAAAATAGATAAAGGTGATGCATGTCAACCATGGAGAAGCAAGGAGAGAAGGCTCAGATAGAACTTCATGCTCCTTCGAAATTCGAGAAAAAGTAAAACATGTTTTAATAATGAAAAAAGACAACTTGAACCCAGACCTAGTATACCAACAGCAATAAACACAATAATCAAGTACAGTCAAACCTCTCTATAACGGTATCGTTTGGCCGGAAATCTTTTGGTTGCAATAACCAAATGTTGTTATAGAGAACATATAATATAACATCACATAAAAAAATCGGTTCCAAAGAAAATTTGGCCGTCATAGCGAAATGTTGTTATAGAGGATAGTTGTTATAGAGAGGTCTGACTATACTCATTTGTTATCCGATTGCAGAGATATTTCTCCCTGCTGAAACTCTCTTCAGCAATTTAGAATGACAAAGATTGAGCTTGACCAAAGTAAAGAATATTGCCATCAAACAGCCCAATTAAGAGACATGTATGAGAGATAAGAACCATAAATAACTGTTACTGCATTCAAGACTTCACACCTTCTATCAGTTATGTAGAAGATACATGCATTATTACCTCTTGAAACTTATTCTTAGGTTCTACCACATGCACCCTATAAATGCTAACACTTTCTGTTTGTAGAAGGATAACATCAATCAAGCCCGGACGTATGGTTGGATGAACATGGAAACAGGTGACACACTAGTTTGTTTAACTTTTATCCTAAACATTTGCCATCTCAAATTGTTGATATCAACTGTGACTCATTCATTATTCACTTTCTATTTTTCTCTTTTGATCCTTCTTTTAAGTACTCTTTTATACTTCAATGAGAAAGTAGATATATGGATGCTACCCTCATTGGGTGAGCAAACAATTTGCCTACCTTGCCAAGATGCCATGAACAAGAACAAGAAGATGCTCAGGCTTATCCTCCATGTCCAACAACCAACTTGGTGACAAAACACTTCTTTCAGTTGACCACATCACCAGGGTTCTAAGGCTTCGATTTCTCCAAAAACTATTTATGCCTGCTGAAAGGGCGGGTAACTTTCTCAAAACTGTAGAAAAAGAATTTGCAAAAAAAAAAAAAAAAAAAAAAAGGAATGCAGTACTATCCAAAATATCTGTAGCATAAACAAAGATGTGGAGGTTGCAAAAGAGCATATTGCCATCATATCTGAATTATGATATAGAAAGTTAATATTCCAAATTCATAAAATAAGCAGGAGCAAACTGTCGCAACTTGACGCTCATTATTTTCCAAAGGACACCACAAACACATAAGACTTCAAACGTTAACATCACCCTTTTTATCAAGCAACCTACCCAAAGTAGAGGAGGAAGCTAGCTGTAGGTACATATCGCTGACACCTGAAAGCACATAACGAGCAGTATAGAACTGCCTAAAGCAGATTTCAGTATATCAGTAAGTCCCTGAAGCAGCTTCAACTCTTATCATTTAGCAGATATCTACACAACCTGCATAGGAGGATGGGCTGGAAGCAAGCTACAGCACCGACAAGTGGAAGGACACCACAAGCAACATGGCATTGACTAAAGTAGAGAACTAGAGTTCATTTCCAATTATTTAGAACATAGCATTATCATTACATGCTAGAGCCAAATGATCGAGTTCCCAGACCAATTTCAATCCTCACATATCAGTGGACATGCTCAGAAATTATTTCTTGACAAACTACACACTAACATAGGGGGGGTGAATTATAAAAGCAATATCTATGTGTCTCAATGAACCAGCAATATCCTGAATTAGTTGCTGTGGCATTTGATGCTCTAAGCGCTACACGTCAAGATTTGCCTACAGATTAAAGAAGTTAATTGTCTTGTGGATTGTAATAAAAGCACGATGGCAGCCTACCAATTTTACAGCAAAGACCAATCATTTTAGTTTGAGAAACTTCAATGACAATAAGATCACCACTAAACCATAGTAGAAGGGTTTCACTAAATTATGCATTCGAGCTATGAAGTACATTACAAGAAAGGAGTGGACTATTCATCTACTGATGCTCTATGTCACAGACATGCAGAACTTGATTAATGCAGCAACATATCTCAATTACAACCTACTTGGACACAGGAGGTTCTACCTAGATATGAAGGTGATGTGGACATTACTAATAGCTTGTTTGGCCAAGCTGAAAAAATCAGCTTATTTTGCAAGTGCTTTTTCTCAAAAGTGCTTCTCTCAAAAGTACTTTTGGTGAGAAGCAGTTTTTGTTTGGCCAATTAATTTGAAAAGCACTTCTGAGTAGCAATTAGTGTTTGGCCAAGCTTTTAGAAACAGCTTCTAAGTGTATTTTTCTCAAAAGTGCTTTGGGAGAGAAGCTACTTTTTTCTACTTCTCCAAAACAGCTTCTGCTTCTCCTCAAAAGCACTCTTTTCGTCCAAAAGCTTGGCCAAACATTTCAACTTTGAAAATACAAAAAAAAAAGTGGTTCTAGGATTAGAGAAGCTTGGCCAAACAGGCTAAGTCATAGTTGCAGTCAATAATATTAACCCGCATGCAATCCTTGACTTTGTAGAAATGAATGTTAAAACATAGACTGGCAGCACTTGTAAGCTTGGGGAACAGCTACTTAGTGCTACACACCCCTCATCTCTTGGGGTTGGGGTCATTCAAGGATCCTAGCTAGTCAACATATGATGACAGGTGTGTTTTACTGGCCTTCAATGTTGACTGATATTAAGAAGTAGATACAAGATTGTTGATATGTTCCTTAACATTTCACTTGTAGCCCTAGCTTATACTTCATAAGGTTTGGACGAACATACCACGAAGGGCTCCTGAATGAATCTGGGGTACGGATACTTTTTTGTGGTAGTGAATAGGTGTAGTAACTACGCTCATTTCCTCCCATTGTCAGGTCCTTCCACTGCTCAGCAAGTGACCAGGCCATTTTTAGAAAATATCTACAAGTTACATGGCGCCCAGATAGTATCGTGACTGACCAAGATGCTTCTTAGCATATTTTGGAGGGGTTGTTTTAAGGGACCACAGACCAAAATTCTCTTTAGGTCAACCTATCAACCACGAACCAGTAGACAAACAGGGAGACTGTACAGATGTTTAGACCACCCTAAATGTATGACTTGTCATAAACCCGGTTAGTGGTGCAAATGGTTGTCCTAGGCTGACTATGGTATAACACCAGCTTCGTTCAACCCTGCAAATGACCCCATTTAGGGTGCTCTATGGAATTCACCCACCCAAGTTTACTTTTAGAGTTTTTCTGACAGAATAAGGTTATAATAATATACCAGCTACTCCAGGCAAAGGTAGTTGATACTGAAGGTCCCAAAAGATAACATAAAGAACAAGGCATACAGTCAAATGAAGAACTACGCAGATAAATGATGTACAGAGAGAGAGTCCTACTATTGAGTGCAAGTACACTAATAATCAATAGCTATTTAGCAATAGAAACCATAGTCTGCTGCTTTTCTCTAGCCACTGAAGTGTCAAAAAAAAAAAACTAAGTTAAATGCCATTGACAATAGGAATGGAAACAAAAGGCTTCAAATATTTTTGTAGGAACACCCCTATGTAAGAAACAATTTAGTTATTTATTTGAAATTAAAATTACAAGCTTTGCCTCCAAGGGTGCCGCCTAGCGATCGATGAAGCTAGGATGAAGACCATGAGAGACCAAGGTCTGAATTCCAGCAGAGGCAAATGGTTGAGTGATCTCTTCTCATCTACCTAAATCGTGGCCCTGATGGAATAGTAGAGGTGTACGAAAGCTTCTTGGCAATAATAAGACAAAATTAAGACAGTTACGTATTTCTGGTTTATCGCTTTCAACTTATAGAAGACGAGTTGAATGTTTCAGCTTCAACGGAATATCTGCACATATCTGCTCAAGGCACAGAATTCAAAACAACGATTTCAGTTGTATTTAGCATTACTGTGTTAATCCGTGTATCAGTTGCTTCAGCCTTCAAGCATTAACCAATTTACTAATTGAATGAAATTTAAAGGAATCATTACTGCGTCCAATTAACGATCAAACTAAAATGCATAAGCGTAGCCAAACAAACAACAGAACAAACACCTCATGTTAACATTCATTTGAGCAAGCACAAATTTCAATTAGAATTTGATATAAGCTGTAAAAGGAGGGAAATAATTTACCAGAAAAGATGACAAAGTTCTTCCAATTAATGGACGCCGATGAAGAACAACAGTAGGGGTAAGAGGAGGAATATGGATTGGAACATAAGAATGAATTGTTATTGGAATGAGAATGGTGCTTAAATCGAGGCAAATAATGATCATGAAATATTGGTGCTAACGACGCCATAAATAGGAGTTAGTGATTTGCCCGTCAAATTCGCTGGCGCCCTCAGCTTGTTGCTTGTTATGTCAGCATCTCTCCCATTCTTTTCTTACTATATATTATCCATTTATATCCTCCATGCCAATGCCCACGCCCATGCCCACGCCCTCGCCAATGGATATTTTAAAGAATAGATATTTGAGGCATCCGCCATTTTTAGGAGATTTATCTTGGGGCAACGAGCTGAAAGGCTGCTTGAGATGCCATTATATATAAGCTAAACTAAAGATTTGACTTATCTACACTTCATTTTTATCTTTAAATGTAATTTAATACTATGTTTTAATAAAATTTCATGTTTTATTTTTCAAATAACTAGTTCCTACTGTACATTTTAAGGGCAGTTGTCAGGCAGTGAGTTTATCTAATTAACAATTTAATAGGAGTACTATTTTAAGAACTAGTCAAAGAACGTGTACATCGTCTCAAGGAGTACAATTTTTTTTTTTAAAATAACATCACATAAGTGACTTATTTAATTATAAAGTAAAAGTTAAAGAAAAAAATTGTAAAATCATAAAAATTGTTATAAAATAAAAGAAGAACTAGAGTATTGCAGAGAAAAGCAGAGAGTGAATTCCTATTGATTGGGGATTAATTACAATAAAATAGAACTCTCTATTTATAAAGGAAAAGTGACTTAGCCACCAAATAACAAAACATAAAATCTCTCTAAAATATAGACATTCACCTTAAATACAATTATATTTATAACACTCCCCCTTGAATGACTATTCAACAGACAATGTGCCTCGTTAACACCTTAACTAAAATAAAACCCAGTGAAAAAATTTCTAGTGAAGGCAAAAGAGTACACATATCTAACAATACGCCTTTTTGGTTGCCTCGTTAAAAACGTTGGAAGAAACTCAGTGGAACAAAATCTTGTAAGGGAAAAAGAGTACAACGCGTATTAACTCCCCCTGATGAGAGCATCAATTCACATCCTTAAACATGCGCATCTCAATCTTGTGCACTAGCTTCTTGAAAGTTGACATCGGTAGAGATTTGGTGAATAAATCAGCCATATTAACTCCAATGAATATGTTGCACCTTGAAAATCCTTGTTATACATTATCATGCTTATAGTTGTAGCAAGATACAAATGTGCACAAATTGCACTTACGATGTGGTACTTCATGACCAAGAATTCTATACACATTGAGCAATTTAAATTCTTCAGGGATTATCATATAAGTTAATTCATATAAGCCATATGAATAGACTTTAGATGCATATCAAGTTTTCATGTCATGCTAGACATATAGATATATAAAAGTGATTGCACACTCTGTTGACTTTATACTTTCAAGTGTCTGAACTACATGTCCAAAATTATATGTCCTTCGTATGAAACCAATTCTATTAGAATTTTGTCTTTTCCATTTGGCCAACAATTTTTTGTCTGTATTCGACAGACTTAAGATCCTCACCTATACTTAGCGTTATTACAGATGTAGTCGACGGACATTTTATATCGGTTCCAACCTCTTTTTTTTCATAAAGACACAACATAGAGATCTCTTCATTCATATTTTCAGGTACCTGAACCTCTCCTGAGATTTTATGAAGTGTTATGCCATGTGATCTTCTAGATCACTTGCCTCCTTATTATGATCATTTGCTCATCTTCTCTATCAAGAATTCTATTTGAAATCGAATTTTCTATACGTTTTAAACATACCATAGACTTTTTCCTTCTAGGATTTATTCTAATAGGAGCATTTACAGTGAGAATATAATTACTTTCTTTGTGTCAGTGATAGTAGCCTATATTATGTAATGTTGACGCTATTTATACTCTAAATTAGCCGTACTTTATTGATGTTTAAATGCTAAAAGATAACAAAATGCTCTAATTGAGAAATTTATGCTTTGTAGGAGCCACGCCGAGCTAGGAGGGAGATAAAGAGCGTTTTGGAGTCAATTATGAACATACAAGGCCAATCAAATGATAGTCCGGATGAAAAGAGCGAGGAAAACAAAAAAAATGCAAAAGGCAGGTCCGCGACCGCGGACCTGGGCACGCAGTGATCGCGGAGGAAAACAGTGAAGAGGCTAAAGTCCGCGATCGCGTCCGCGGCTGCGGACCGGCTGGTAAACGCGACAAAGTGCAAAGGGCATTTGTGTAATATCCTGAGCAATTAACCTAAACCTATAAGAGCCCAAACTCGTCCAGAAGTCTGATTAGGCTTGTTTTAGACATAATTGAAGGCAAGAACAAAAGAGAGAAGATCAAGCAATTGTTTAGAGTTTCTTTCTTCTTCTTTCTACTTATCATTGTGAATCATGAATCATATTAATGCTCTGTTTTGTATTAGTATGCGTAGCTAAATATTTAATCTAGGGTTGAAGGAACCAATTGTTGGATGAAGTTTTAACTCTATTTTGATATAATCGAGTCGTGTTTGTTCTATGATTGTTCAACTATGTTTTGTATTGTGGTTAATTGAAAGGGCCCTTGATTAATCGTGTCTAGTTGCCTTATGTTGCTTGTGAAAGAATACTTGGTTAGATTGTTGTTGAACAACACCACTTTTGGGTAATTGAAGAAATTAATTGCTTGAATTTGAAAGTGGGTTTAGAAATGACAAAGCTTTGGTGGGATAATTCTGAGTTGCATAAATTGTTAGCTAGAGTAGTTCGAAAGAATGCTTCTAGTAAATTATCATAATTGATCGAGAGATAATTACGGTAGCTCGGAACTCATAATCCTCATAGAGTATTACGGCTAGATTATAGCTAAATATTTAAGAATTAATCCGGCAATTGGGAAATCGATAGCCCTAGATCCTTCTACCCTTGAATTCAATTTTTGTCTTGATTATTGCTAATTTTATTGTCATTTTACATTAGCTAAATAAATTCCACTGTTTATTCATAAAAATCTTGCATCCGAAAGTTGTTTGAGCTTGTCATTAGCATTACTAAAAGTTGTAGTTAATAGGTTAGTTCCCTGTGGGATTTGACTCCGAACTTGAACCAGATTATATTTGCAGCGACCGCTTAGTCCTTTTTATAAGGCATATTTGGGCGTGATCAAATTTTGGAGTCATTGCCGCGGAACTAACGGTGTTATTTATTAAAACTTAGAAGAACTGCTAGGAGTTTTAGTTTAGATCAATTTTCTACGGTTTTAGAAAAAATTCCATTGAAGTTCTCGCGTTTGAGCTCTCCTATGACTCGGGTGTATGCCTAGAAGCTCTTCGAGGACTGGTGAACTTTTCGAAGGACTCTCAGACCCCCAGAAAACATTCAGGGCATTAAATCGAGCCAACAAGAAGAACAAACATGCGATGACCCAAAAGGTCATCCTAAGTAATTCTAGCTAAATCTGTGTTCCGAGGCCCCGAAATCCTCTGTTAATCTCACCTCGATATGCGTGCATAGCCCGGGCGTATATCCAGGAAGTCTTTATGTTGAAATTTGATGAAAAATGGAATTCATGATAATTAAATGAATAAAGTTGACTAAGGTCAATATTTTTGGTAAACGGACCCAGACCCGTGATGTGACGGTCCCGGAGGGTCCGTAGGAAAATATGGGACTTGGGCGTATGCCCGGAATCGAATTCCGAGGTCCCAAGCCCGAGAAATGAATTTTTAAAGAAAATTGTTTTCTGAAAATAATAAAGGATTTTGAAAATGAATAATTATGTGAAAACCGTGTTACCGGGTCCTTATTATGGTTCCGGAGCCCGGAACAGGTTTATTATACGTTATTTGTCTTATCTGTAAAATTTGGTGTAAAACGGACTTGAAATGACGTGTTTCGGATCAAAAATGGGAAATTTAGAAGTTTATGAAGTTTGAGATAATTCTATAGATTTTGGAGTTTAATTCATTGTTTTTATGTTGTTTTGGTGGTTTAACTACTTTAATAAGTCCGTATGATGATATGGGAGTTGTGTGTGTTTTTGGTTTTGGGTCCCGAGGGCTCGGGTGAGTTTTGGGTAGCTATCGGAGTGTGCAAAGTGGAAACATCTGGTGTTTTTGATGATTTGCTGGTGTCTGGTGTCTGGTGTAATACCCTTCGCGAACGCGGCCAAGGGCTCGCGAACGCGAAGGGTAATTATTGTGGCCTGGGATTTTACTCTACGTGAACGCGTAGAGGGAGACGCGAACGCGGAGCACTGGACAGTGCTTCTACGCGAACGCGTCCCCAGGGGTGCGAACGCGTAGTGTTAGGCTGGGGTCTGGGGGGCTGGGTAGTTTGTTCTTCGCGAACGCGACCCTACGCTCACGAACGCGTAGGCCAGTGGAGTCAAACCTACGCGAACGCGGCCAAGGACTCACGAACGCGTAGGTTAGGTTAGTCAACCCTTCGCGAACACGGCCAGGGGCCCGCGAACGCGAAGGGTATTTTCTCCCAGTTATTAAAATACCCCAAAAATAGAATACCATATGGGATTTTCATAATTTTCACTTCCTTCTTCTTCTCCAAGCCCCATTGAAGACCTCCAAGCCATTTTCTCCTCCATAACCATTTGGGTAAGTGTTCCTAACACCAATTTCTTCCATTTTCCTTCCCTAATCACTAGAACCTAGGCCTAAAATCATGAAAACAAGGTAGAAATTAGGGGTTTTTGGGTAGAGTTAGGTTTATGGAATTTTTGGGAATTCAACCTCGTTTTGGGGTCGGATTCTAAAGCAAATTGTATATTCGGGCTCGTGGGGTTATGGGTGATCGGGTTTTGGTCCGAGCCTCGTGTTTGGACCAAGCGGGCCCGGGGTCGAATTTTAGTATTTTTGGAAGAATAGTAGAAAATGTATAATTAGGCTTCGGAATTAGTTTATTGAGTATTTATTGATGTTAATAAATCCATTATGTCTAGATATTATCGATTCAGAGTTGGATTCGAGAGGGAAGGCGGTATTAGAGGCTTGACTTGCACTTTGGAGCCAAGGTAAGTGTTTGGCCTAACCTTAACTTGAGGGATTAGGTATAGTGTCTTATTTGCTATGTGTAATTCATGTCCAACGTATAGG
>MDKH01014113.1:0-31694 GCA_005239495.1 Nicotiana undulata | reverse complement strand
GGTACTAAAGAAATTAATCTCTTGTATGAGAAATGTGATCTAAGAATACCCCTCCAAAAAAAAGAAAAAAAAAATCAGTTTTAAATGAAAACAAATAAGTTTCATGGTGCAAAACAATTTTTGTGATAAATTCTTGGCTCTTGTAGTGACTCTTTACATACTAGCTCGAAATTATTGCTCTAAACTCCTATAAAAAAATAATAATATAATATAAATCCTTGATCGATTCAGGTGCCTTGTGTGTTAGTGTTTGTATAAATAATTCTTGTGTTTGCTTCCATCATCTAGAACTTGCCCGGTTGGTTTTTTTAATGGTAATGATAGTTATGTTTGGTTGGAGAAATGACCTTAGGCATTCTTTGTGTTATTAAAAACCCGTTAGCCTTTTAAGCCACCTTTGTATATATATTATCACTAGTTATCCCATTTGAGCCTTGAACTTTTTCTTTGGTCACCTCAATACTAGCCTTTCCCTCTTGAAAAATAATTCCTCTTTTGAACCCGTCCCTCCTTGAATATTGAGAATGAGGCAAAAAGCCTAAGTTGGGGGTGTAGTGTCAAAATGGAAACTAGGAAGGTACTCTCTTGAAATCAAGCTCCAAAAGAAAAATACAAAAGAAAAATACAAAAGGAAAATACAAAAGAAAAGCACAAAAAGAATATGGGAGCTTTGAAGAGAGGAATTGAGGTATGAAAATGGTTCTAGGTTAGTAACTAAGTGCAAATGAGGCTATGTGGTTTGAATTGACACAAAGTGCAAAAAGGAAGAAAAATGTGAGTAGTGTTCAAGGAGGGTGTAGCCATTTCCCAAATGTGTATCCTACCTTTCCCCAAACCTACGTTACAAGCTTATAAAGTCCTTATGGGATCTCCAACTGAATATTCTTGAATATGCTATGAATTAAAATAAGGGCAAGCCTATGGTATGATTGTTTGTAGCACTTGAACGTTTTTGTGAGTGTGAGTGACTTTGTAAATATGTCCCTTGTTGTTGATATTGTAAATATTGTGAGTTGGGACTTTCTTTCGTTCTTGTGAGGGCATATGAATTAGGATTGGATGGTGAAATATATAAATATAAATGAGTCGAGCATGTATAGTAGAGTAGTGTTGATGAGTCACTCCTTGAGGCTTTTTTTTATCACTTTATTGTTTTTGAAAAGCCCGTACACTTCTTAAAAATGTTTGTAAATGAGGGTGTAATTCGATTGAGAAGCATACTTGAGCCTAATTATTAGTACCAACTAAATCCATTAGTTTAGATGCTTAAATAAAAAATGGGAATTGTGAATATGAGCAATTTAACTTGTGTTTAAAGTAGTAGGACCTCATTGAGTGATTATTTTTGATTTGCTTGAGGACAAGCAAAAGTCTAAGTTGGGGGTGTTGATGAGTGGTGATTTTACCACTCATTTTAGCCTTTTCTCATTAGATTTTGTATTGTTAAATGATAACTTGAGGTCGTTTTTAGTGTATAATTGCTCTATTTGCAGGAAAATGATGCCATGAAGTGGTTAAGGTCAAATTGGAGTGAAATTGAGAAAAAGAGAGTAAAGAAGAGAAAAGAGGGGAGCAATGGCCGAATGCGATCGCATATGCAACATGCGAATCGCATTTCGAGCCCAGAGATCGCATACCGCAACAGAAATTTGAGTCAAGTTTAATGAGTGAAATGCGGTCAAATATGCGATCGCATATCTCAAATGTGGTTCACATTTGAGTCGCATCACCATCTGATGCCTGAAGCTACATTGTAAATGCGACGCACGAATGCGATCGCATATCACTAATGCGGACCGCATATCTCAAATGCGACGACCCTCTGGGACCTAGGGTTTTGATGTGCGACGGAAAGAGTGAAGATGCGAATCGCATCCCTGATATGCGACAGGGATGCGATCGCATATCAGCCCGACAGGGGTGTTTTTGTCCACTTTTCACTCGAATTTTTGGCCCTCTATAAAAAGCATACCTTGGCAACATCTTAGGCATCTATTAGAGATCGATTTTTGGCATATCTTTGGACATATTTTGAGCTTTGTAAATATATTTTGAGTAGAGAAGAACAAGTATTGATTTGTGGGTTTGCACACACACTTTGGATTTGTAGATTTCGACATTGTGGTGAAGTTTTCTTTACCCATTTGTGTTTATTTCTTCATTTCCTTGCTTTGTATTGTATATCTAAGTGTGTAGTATTTTTCCAACACTTGAATATGGTTTATGGGAATATTCATGTTTAAAGTGTGGATTAAATACCTTGTTGTGCTTATGTATTGAATGATTTTCATATATTTGTCAGTGTTTGTTATTTTTTTTTAATTATTCTTGTTCTTTAATGTTTCCAAAGGGATTAGCTAACCCTAGGACTCGCCCATTAACTCCGAATTAGTTTTGGAAAAGATTATTTGGGGTTGGGAAAGATTAATTAACAAGAACTTGAGGATTTAACCCTCATTTAATAGATTCTACCTAGGGATAGGATTGAACTACTTGTAGCCGAACCCGAAAGTGCTTAATCTCCTAATTGGGTTAGGGGTAATTCAGTTAGGAAGTCTTGTTAGTCTTTGGGAAAAGATAATTAAGAAATGTTATCCGTGGCTAATTAACATTACCCGCTCATATTTGTAAAATCGTGAAATACATTGGATCGTTACTCGAGTGTAATACCCGAAGCATCGATACTTGTTGCCATTTATCATTTTAATTGCTTTCTAGGTTAGTTTATATTTTCGCATTTAGTTATAATCAATTATCAAAAACCCAAAATCATATTTGTTTGGCACTGCACGATAAGTGATAATTCTCTAGCATTCCTAAACGCCCCCATATTGTTCTCTGTGGGATTCGACCCCAACCTTGTTGAGTTACTATATTTGACAACGATCACTTACATTCTTTTAAGGTGTAAATTGAGCGTATCAAGTAGTGAATAACTTGGTGAACCGATCTAACCTCCATAGAGCGTCTGATGACATGGCTGCTCCCTCAACTGTCGATGCCACAATACCCGGCTGAGCTACTCGGGATGTCTGAGGTGCCGGAATCTAGAACTCAGTGGCAAACTGCTCTGGTGTATGAAGAGCAGGAGTCTGGGTCCCTCCCCCAGCCTGAGAACCAGCAAGTGCAGTAGGAAGAAGACCGGCCTGAGCCAGACTCTCCATAAGTCCCACCAAGCGGACTAGAGCGTCCTGAAGCACTAGGGTGGCAATGAACCCCTCTGGGACCTGAGCTTGTCCGACTGGAACCGTCTGAGAAGGAACCTTACCGGCATAGTCTACCTGTGGGTCCTCTACTGGAGCTGCTGCTCTAGCTCTGCCTCTGCCTCTAGCACGGCCTCGGCCTCGACCCCTCGTAGGAGCTGCAATAGAAGGATCAGGCTGCTGATCAGTTGATGAGGAATCACGTGTTCTCGCCATCTGCGAGAGAGTAAAATAGAGACTCAATTAGTATTTAGAATTCAAATGGCACGATAGAGAATGAAAGATATGAAGTTATTCCTAACTTTGAAGCCTCTGGGGGATAAGTACAGACGTCTCTGTACTGATCCCTCAGACTCTACCAAGTTTGTCCGTGAGTTGCGAGACCTAAGCAACCTAGTGCTCTGATACCAACTTGTCACGACCCAAAATCCCACCTTCAGGTCGTGATGGCGCCTAACGTTGCACCCGCTAGACAAGCCAACGTGTTAACTAAATTGATTTATTAACAAGTGAAAGTAATAAACACTGACTAGATAATTGTGATAAAATGTGGAAGCTTAACAAAATCTAAATAACAATAGCTAATAACGAAGAAATCCCTTTAAGTACAAAACCCAGAAATGGAGTGACAATCACGAACCAGTGTAAGACTTAGCTAGAGACAACAGTTTGAAATAAAATGATATATCTGTCTGGAAATACATAGATGATAGAATGAAAGATAGTCAGTGTCGCCGAGATCCACGAACGCCTGCGGAACTACCTCAGTGTCGTCTGAAATGGACTGAAGGATACTCCCTCTAACGATGTCCACCGGGTCCGACTGCGTAATCTTCACAACATAAAGAAGTGCAGGTGTAGCATCAGTACAACCGACCCCATGTATTGAGTATGTGCCGAGCCTAACCTCGGCAAAGTAGTGATGAGGCTAGACACGACAACAACAATTTACTTGTACAGTTCTATAATATCTACCAAAGAAAATGGCAAGAAATAAGTCATTAAGCATGGTAATACGGGGACAATTAATGGGGTAACAAGTGAGAAGAGACTGTGAATAATTGAACAAACAATAATGCAAAAGAATCAAGTCAACATGACATAATAACTCAAACAAGAATGTACACGGCATCACCCTTAGTGCTTTAACTCTCATCCTCACGATGCAATGCGTAAATGAAAGCAATATAAATAATGGCACGGCATCACCCTTAGTGCTTTTACTCTCGTTCCTCACAATGCAATGTATAAATGAAAGGAATATAAATAATGGAACGACATCACCCTTCATGCTTTTACTCTCTTCCTCACTATGCAATGTATAGATAAAAGCAATGTAAAACATGGCACGACATCACCCTTCATGCTTTTACACTCTTCCTCACCCAAATCAACAACAAATGACAACTTGGAAAGGAATTTAACAACATGGAATACAATTCAAAACCACTCAGCAAGGGGAAAACATCAACCAATATAATAACAATGCCCGACTCCAAAGGAAACTACTTCAAAACACAATAAACATCAGAATAATAATAGGTAATTCACCAAATTAGACTCACGAGCATGCTTGACAAACAATGCATAGGTACTCGTCACCTCACCTATACATTGAACATGATAATACAAGTAGCACATATGACTCAACACCTATTCCCTCACTAAAGTTAGGCCAAACACTTACCTCGGCCCCAAAAATGCAA
Source organism: Nicotiana undulata (assembly GCA_005239495.1). Taxonomy (NCBI): domain Eukaryota; kingdom Viridiplantae; phylum Streptophyta; class Magnoliopsida; order Solanales; family Solanaceae; genus Nicotiana; species Nicotiana undulata. The sequence continues at coordinate 26,785 of MDKH01014113.1, read as the reverse complement.
ATCAAGCTTCTAGCACTGCTTTCCCTCTCGAATCTAACTCCGAAATGATAGTATCTAAGCATAATCGACTCAGTAATATTAACAATGACTCAATAATTCAATCCCAAAGTCTACTTATACATTTTCCATCATTCTTCCAAAAAATACCAAAATTCGACCCCGGGCCCACTCGGTCCAAACACGAGATTTCGGACCAAAACTCGATCAACCGTTCCCCCATGAGCCCGAATATACAATCTGTTTTGAAATCCGACCCCAAAACGAGGTTGAATTCCCAAAAATTCCAAAAGCCCTAACTCTACCCAAAACCCCCAATTTCTACCCTTAGTCGCATGTTTTTAGGCCTAGAATTTAGTGATTATTGATGAAAATGGAAGAAAATAGAGCTAAGTTTACTTACCTATGAAGCTATGGAGGAGGAGATCTTCAAAATCGCCTATGGGGTGGGGGGAAGAAGAAGGGTTATGAAAATATGGTGAAAATCCCGTAATGAAGTCTGTTTTTGACACTTAAAATAACTAGGCAAAAATATACTATGCGTTCGCGACCCCTTGGCCGTGTTCGCACAGTGTTAGCAAGATTGCCTATGCGTCCGCGTGCCAGGGGCCTCGATAGCACAAGCCTGGCACTACCCAGCGTTCGCACAGCTTTGCCTATCCTACCCTCCGCGTTCGCACCCAATGTGGTGTGTTCGCATAGCTCTGCCTAACATACCCTCCGCGTTCGCACCCAATGTGGTGCGTTCGCATAGAGAAATTTGGACCTTTACCCTAGACCCCACTTTTTCCCTGTGCGTTCGCACCCCCATGAGTGCGTTCGCATAAGGTAATTTACCTGGACACCAGAAACAAGCAATTACACCAGATGTTTAAACCTTTTAGCACCCCGACACCTACCCGAAACTCACCCGATCCCTCGGGGCTCAAAACCAAATACACACACGACTTCAAAATCATCCTACGGACTTATTCAAGTAATTAAACCACCAAAATAACATCAAAAACAAGGAATTATACTCCAAAATCTATAAAATTCTCTCAAACTTCATAAACTATCAAATTTTCCATTTTTTATCCGAAACACGTCAAACCAAGTCCGTTTCTTACCAAATTTTACAGATAGTTCGTATAATATATATTGAACCTGTTCTGGGCTCCGGAACCATAATACGTGCCCGGTAACATGGGTTTCACATCAAAATTCATTTTCAAAAGTCTTTATTATTTTTAGGAAATAGTTTTCTTTAAAAATTCATTTCTCGGACTTGGGACCTCGGAATTCGATTCCAGGCATACGCCCAAGTCCCATATTTTCATACGGATCCTCCGAGACTGTCAAATCACGGGTCCGGGTCTGTTTACCAAAAATGTTGACCATATTCAACTTTATTCAATTAATTATCATAAATTCAACTGCTTAACACATTTCCACATAAAGGCTTCCCGACTACGCGCCCGGGCTGCGCACACACATTGAGGTGAGATTAACGGAGGCTTTCGGGGCCTCAGGACACAGTTTTAGTCAAATTTACCCAAGATGACCATTTGGGTCATCACATGAATTGAATTCCGAGGTCCCTAGCCATAGAAAATAATTTTTGAAGAAAATTGTTGTGCTGGGTTTTAAAGGAAAAAAAGAAATGAATCAATATTTGAACTCGTTCGTACCGGGCTCGTGTCTTGGTTCCGGATCCTGGTACAAGATTTTTACTATATTCAAGTCCTATATATGAAGTTTCATGAGAATCATAGTTAATTTAATCTAATTCGGACATCGGGTTGAAAAGTTAGAAAAATTAAGTGTTCTTGGCAAAATCATGAGTTTTGAGGTTAAATTTGTAGTTTTGATGTTATGTTGATGATTTGATCGCACGAGCAAGTACGTATGATGTTTTTAGACTTGCGTGCATGTATGGGTTGAAGCCCCGAGGGTTTGGCTGTGTTTCGGATGGGTTTAGGCTATGTTGCGCTTGTTTTAGATGCTTCATCATCGTTTCTTCAAGCATAAAATGACATCACACTAAGAAAATGAAGTTAAAATTTAGTTTTTATTCAACCATTATATCCGTATTGTAATTTCGGAGCCGTAGGAAAAAGAATCATCGAATTTGGACATCGTATGAAGAAGTTATGCTCATTTTAGTGATGGAAAAATACTTCTGGTGCCGGATGTCGCAAATGCGAACTCCGGGTAGCAAATGCGACATCCGAAGCCTATTAAATGAGCTTTTTGACAGGATTTTCACCCATTTTACAATTCTCTCAAACCCTAAACCTCCATAGGCGATTTTTCAAAGACCCAAATGTCACGACCCAATTTCGGAGTCGTGATAGCGCCTGTCGTGGAACCCGGCCAACCACCTATCCATAACTAATCTAGGTTCAATTATAGATAAAATACCCTTTTTGATAAATCCGAAATCAATAATAATAGTAAATCAGAATTTGGAAATAATTTGAAAAAAAAAAAAACTCAAATCCTACAATCCGGGATCCAGTATCACACAATCATGAGCTGCTAATACATAATGTAACTAAAAGAGGAATGACCAACATAGTCTGAAAATAAATAACAACAGGTAGAATAGGAAAGAGATGACGAGATCACGGGCGCCAGCTGCTAGCTCGACAACTCTGATGGAAACTGCCGCTACTCAACGACCAGAGTCAAGTCCCGGTGTACCTGGATCTGCGCACAAGGGGCAGGGGGTAAGATGAGTAGACCAACTCAGTAGTAACGAAACCAAACTATGGGCTGAGAGGTAGTGACGGACTAAACCTTCGATAATTTTGAACAACAATATATGACTTAGACAAGACAATAGCATATCAGAAAATAAACAAGATGCATCAATTTATGTCTGTAGCCCTCCATACCAGCATGAATTCATATAGGATCAGGAATGATGTGTACTCAGTAATCAAACTCTCATTAAGGTGGTCCACTCAGTACTAGAATTTGGCCTTCCGGCCTAGGGAAAGTCCATCACGGATATTACATAAACGCAAGTGACACAATCACCTAGTACTGAGGAAAAAGGCTGATCCAGCCCCACAGAGAAGATCCATCTCTGGAACATATCACTCGAACAAGATCCATGTCCAGGGAAGATCCATCCCTCAATATCTGTGCGCTCACTGAGGGTGTAAAGACTCCAGAGGGGCTCCTATAAGCCCAAGCGCTATGTCAAGCCAATGAATGCATGATTCCAGGATCGCTGCGGTGTGTAGTCCGACCTCATAACTTTCTCAAACCAGGCTCCAAGCCTCACTCAGTCAGTACCTTCCAGTCTCACTCACAATGTTCTAACATATGAAAAATCAACCCAAAAACAATGATAATGTAGAATAAACTAGCAATTTGTGAGACTGAGGCATGAAACATATACTATAACAGGACTGAGTACATGAAAACAATAATCATAGATAGAGACAGCAATAATTGACAGTTCCGGTCTGAACATATCGGCGTGAAGCCTTAACATTTATACTTAGCATGATTTCTAATACGTTCAAGGTAAATGCAACCTTCACAGTACAAGTAACAACCAGAGGTAACCTTTAGACAGTTCCATGGGATGAGCCAGGCCACAATATTCGGTGTGCACCCACATGCCCGTCACTTGGCAAGTGTGGCACCTTTATTAATATCAAAATTAGCTACCTTGGGGTTTTGAACCCTCAGTTCCAAGTTTGGAAGCGTTACTTATCTCAAAACCGGCTAATATACTACTTCGCAGTGCCCTTCCCTCTAAAATCGGCCTCCGAGTGCTCCAAATCTACCAACAATCAGATGAACATTATAATATGCTAAGGAACTCATCCCAATCGAAATTTATCAAAAATCCCGAAATTGGTCAAACCCGACCCCCGGGCCCACGTCTCGGATTTAAAATTTACAAAACTGGAATCCTTATCTTTTCCCGTGTCTACCCATATAAAATTTACCAAAATCCGACCTTGAATACCCATTCAAAGCATCAAAAGAATTCCCAAACTTTTCTTCCCCTTTTCCCCCAATTTCCACATTGATTCCTCAATTTACATGGTAAAAACCAATACTTATTCGTGAAATTAGACTACAAGTGGTTGAAGAACACTTACAACAAGATTCCCACTTAAAATATCTCCAAAACCTCCTTCTCCCGAGCTCTTTAATGGTGTTTTTGAAATATGGGTAAAAACCCTCGTTTTGAACTTTTAACTTAACTTTCTGTCCAGGCCAATTTCCTTCATCGCGATCGCGGACTTCCAGTCGCGATCGCAGAGAGTAACCAAAACGCCCCCAGAATATCCTTCTACACGAACGCAGGATCCTGCCCGCGATCGCAGACCTCCAACAACTCAACCTACACGATCGCGGTTGGGTTCACACGACAACATAGAGATACGCTCAACACTTGATGCCTTACTTCCTCCACGCGAATGCAAGGGCACCTATGCAATCGAAGTGATTAAGCTGCCCAACCTCTGCGATCGCGAACACACTTATGCGATCGCAGAGAATAAAATCCTGCCCTCCTTAAATTGTGCTACGCGATCGCAATTCTTCTCACGCGATCGCAAAGAAGAAGTACCTGCTGCATAAATACCAGAAAACCAGCAATCTCCTAAGGCCCGAAAATGCCCGTTTGAGCATCCGAAACACACCCGAGGCCCTCGGGACCTCAACCACACATACCAACACACCCCATAACATCATTCGAACTTATTCAAGCCCTCGAAACACCAAAAAAAGCGCAAAAACACACAAAATCACATCAAATTCAAACCTATGAACTTTGAAATTTCTAAAATCCACCAACGATGCCGAAAATATCGAAAACATATCCGATTGACCTGAAATTTTGCACACATATCCAAAATGACATTACGAACCTGTTTCAACTTCCATAATTCCATTCCGATCCCGATAGCCTATTCCACGCTGCCGACCGGAAATCGCCAAAAACTAGCATGCGCCAATTCAAGCCTAATTCTACATCAGACATCACAAAAATATTCCGAACACACTCCTAAGTCCCAAATCACCTAACGAATCTATCCGAGCCATAAAATACGCATTCCGAGATTTTTTACCAATAAGTCAACTCTCAGTTGACGTTTTCAACTACAAAGCTATTTTTAGAGACTAAATGTCTCAATTCTCACTACAACCATTCTGAATCCGAGCCAACCGGCTCTAACACATCATAACCAACATAACCAACCTATGACAAGTCAATAACAACAATAATAATGCACATTCTACAGAACGACCGACCAGGTCGTTACATTCTCCCCCACTTAAACATACGTTCGTCCTCGAACGTGCCTAGAGTTGTTCCAAACACCACCAAAATTGCTTTGTAACCTACCATGCACGTATTCGGAGGTGATCCCACGTCACTCTACCCCATATAGGTCTAATAGCACAACACAATTGATATCGAAATCCAATCTTGACCCATAAACCTTGGAACCAAGTTCCACTTCTGAAATGATTTACAAGTTCAAATCCCACAACTATAAGCTGAAGTAGTTTGAACACGTTGTATCAGGCCATATCCGTAACCCAATATGAAACCACATAACATACCACATGACTCAACCACTCATAGCAATAACTCCCAATCATAATAACTTCTCAAAATAACCCAATACCGGTACATATCCTCTTATCAAGAAATTCCTTGCTCTAGCACTTCCATATACTACCGATGATGAAAGAAACACGTAAAAACCAGCATCCATTCGTCCGATCAGCATCAATACCATCCATAGCCATAACTTGTGCAACTCGTGCACTCAATAACAACATCCCAATAGCTCAATTCATAAAATACAGAAGACTCACGAGAGGACTATCCTGCCATTACTCTTGCCATTACCACATCATGCTAAAAGCCTGATGCCTATCGTGAAACCATATCACACAGATCTGACACCAAGGATCATACCTCTACCTAACTGAGTTGTAAAGCATGATCCCATCCAACCGCTGGAACACATGACATGCTCCAAGCCACCTTGCTCAAAATCAATAACCATGCGAAATTCGACATTAATTACTCAAAGTACATTACCATAACCACGAGGGGAAATCAGACGATATCATGCCACCCAAACCAGCAATAACATAACCAACACGTCTCAATCCTAATAAGCCCAATTAGAACCGCACCATGTGCACATACAACCAATGATCACAACTCCTCGAACACTGAAAGGTAACTCATAGATCACCCCAAAGCACGAATAAGCTCAGTGACAATCAAATGGTACATCCCTCAACAATAGCAATTTGGGGTCAACAATTCTGACTCAGTGCAGAACACACACCCATACTGGCCTACCAAAAATTATATTCTAAATTAACTCTTTTCATCCACAACAGGAAGATAACTCTCCAAAGGTTCATAATGAATGAATCATGACCTATACTAACACCTGACTAGCTTTGCTCGCATCCTCGTAGTTCATCACTACAAAAATAATCTGTTCATGAAACCTCCCAATCTAAAAACCCATGAGGCACACCAATTACCATATCTGATCCCAATTCCACCACTCAAATATATATCATGCCTCTAATACTCAATCATTCCACAAGGAATACCCCCATAATCCCTCTGTGTCACCAAGAAACCTTGAATATCATATGTCGATCCAGCAAAAGAGTACCGAAATACCAATGAAATACCCTTAACTCAAAACATTGTCATTTTCGAATGTATACCCTCATCAAGTCGGCCAATAGTGATATCATCTACCTAGTCGTCCAAAACTACCAATGCTATCTAAGAATCTCACATATGCAAATTCTCAACCCTACACCACATACCGCATACACCATGCAATCCTATGATAAATATGAGAACTTCGTGATACCATCCGAGACACAAACAACTACGTAACCAACTAGCCAAGAACTTTCCATTGATCCCATTTAGAAGCAAAATCACTATACGTCACATGTCCCTCACGCCAGAAGAAATATACATATCCAATCGTGGTAGAAACCATCAAGAACTCTCTGAATCCCATTTGTACAACACCAAACCGTCAGGACTGAATCCTTCTAACTCAATCAAGCTACGCATGTCACCAATCCCAAGAGAATTGCTAAGAAGCACCTGTAACAGCTCATTACTTCATAACATCTACAGAATTAATCATATCTCTTATCGTTTATCATGCCGATCCGACCTACTACTGAGTTGTCCTATCCATTCAAGTTCCTTCTGACTTACCTTAGAATTGATACTTCTTCTTTCCATAATACCGCATTTCTCAATCTCGACTCACCGTACGAAACCCGAGCATAAAGATATACCGTCTAAGACTCATAAGCCGCTGAATACTCTCTCAAACATCCCCAAAGCACCACATTAAAATACTTACCCTGAAGAGACTTCATGCGAGTTTAAAGTCATTATCTTCGCTTTCCTGATACCGATGAATAGAATCCATGAAAATGCAAATACACCACAAGCCTTGACACCTTCCCCGTGAATCTCACTTCTAGCCCTTCTCACACCTTGAAGATCCTCGATCGCTACATATAACCTTCAATCTGTCTGAACCATTCTCGAACGTCATTTACTCTACCCAATTTCAATTACACTAACCAAGTAAATAGAACGACCTGACCCCGCTTGCAATCCACATACTAGGAAAGTATCCACACCTTTGAAGCAACAAGCACACTCATACATTGCACACTCTACAATTACCAGTACAACTCCATCATAAAATGAATTCCACTATCCGTAAAGTGCATTGCAACTTGTATCGAAGAATTTCCCGTTACTCGAGCCATTCTCAAACCCCACCTTTGCAGGGAAATAAATAATTCATCAACCTACCTCGACCCGAAACCAATACAGCACATAATCGTGTAATCAACTTATCAATAACGAATTCCCCCACTTGGCTCAAAGCCAAGGATCAAGACAACAATAATTCACGATGCCCACACATTATCACTGCCACCATACTGCGGTGGGATTCAACTAAATTCTTCATACGCTCATATGATCCAGACCATTTAACCCTCAACTCATATGCAATTCTTGCATTCACCATAGTAATGGTCATGCCAACTCCCACAAGCAAGCTAAACTCAAATTACAACATACATCATCTACTGTAGAAAAGAACTTGCTACAGATAAACATAAGGGTCACACACCTCAAGACAACCCGTAAGAGATACCCCTACCTACTTAATCTCAAAATGTTGTCTCCCTATACACTTCTGAAAATCATAGCCATCACGCAATTACTATACCTTCCTACATTAGAACACAATCACTGTCTGTCCCTAAGACGTCCCATTTAGCGGTATAAGAACCTGAAGTTGATGGCAATACTAACACTGGGGCTGTGGTCAAGGAGTCCTTGAGCTTCTGGAAACTCTACTCAGACTCGTTTGACCACATAGATACCTTCACTGGACACCACGTGTCCCAAGAATGCTACTGAACTGAGCCAACAATTCACACTTAGAGAACTTCACAAAAAGCTTCTCTTCCCTATATCCTTATAATACCATCATCAGATGCCGACTATGTTATCCCTGGATATGAGAGTACGGCAGGATGCCATCAATAAATACAATAACAAAGGAGTTATAACACGGTTGAATACACCGGCAATCAAATACATAAACATTTTTGGGGCATTGGTTAGCTCAAAAGACATCACAGGAACTCAGAACATAACAAGAAAACCCACTTCACTCCACCACTAAACTACATGAGAGGTCCTTCAATACTCATAACTCGACGCTATATTCTAACTCAATACAAAAGTCAAATAATCAATGGTTCTTGCCACATCCCACACCAATTCATTTTGGCCACAACCAAACAACCTGAATACATATAACTATCCGATCACACTCACCATGTAGTCATCTAGTCACAAAGTTCCATCAATAAGGACACAAACGGACATATAAGTCCCCCAACACATGTGCTCACCCAAATGAAATCTCAATACTCAAGCCATAGACAAAATCCGGCCTCAAGTCCTTCCGACTGGCCCATTATTAACATGTGAAAAATCACATCTCACCCATGGAAGTCACAAGCCGTTGACGCACAATTGCTACCAAGCGCTCGCGTGCGCATTCGAATACATGAAAGGAATTCAAAGGGTTACGCTTTTTGATGAATAAAATGGATTCGCACGACAAGAATTCAAGAATGTGAGATTTTTCCTAAGGGTTCTGTAGCCTCTCGAAGATAAGTACAAACGTCCCTGTACCGATCAACAAGACTCTACTAAACCTGCTCATGACTGGTGAGACCTATTTAACCTAGAGCTATGATACCAACTTGTCACGACCCAATTTCGGAGTCGTGATGGCGCTTGTCGTGGAACCAGGCCAGCCACCTATCCATAACTAATCTAGGTTCAATTATAGAGAAAATACCCTTTTTGATAAATCCGAAATCAATAATAATATTAAATCAAAATTTGGAAATAATTTGAAAAAAATTCAAAAAACAAATCCTACAATCCCGGATCCAATGTCACACAGTCATGAGCTGCTAATACATAATGTAACTAAAAGAGGAATGACCAACATAGTCTGAAAATAAATAACAACAGGTAGAATAGGAAAAAGATGACGAGATCACGGGTGTCAGCTGCTACCTCGACAACTCTGATGGAAACTGCCGCTACTCAACGACCAGAGTCAAGTCCTGGTGTACCTGCATCGGCACACAAGGTGCAGGGGGTAACATGAGTACACCAACTCAGTAGTAATGAAACCAAACTATAGGCTGAGAGGTGGTGACGGACTAAACCTCCGATAATTTTGAACAACAATATATGACTTGGACATGACAATAGCATATCAGAAAATAAATAAGATGCATCAATTTATGTCTGTAGCCCTACATACCAGCATGAATTCATATAGGATCAGGAATGATGTGTACTTAGTAATCAAACTCTCATAAGGTGGTCCACTAAGTACTAGAATTTGGCCTTCCAGCCCAGGGAAAGTCCATCCCGGATATTACATAAACGTAAGTGACACAGTCACCTAGTATTGAGGATAAAGGCCGATCCAGCCCCATGGAGAAGATCCATCTCCGGAACATATCACTCGGACAAGCTCCATGTCCAGGGAAGATCCATCCCTCAATATTTGTGCGCTCACTGGGGGTGTAAGACTCTGGAGGGGTTCCTATAAGCCCAAGGGATATGTCAAGCCAACGAAGGCATGATTCCAGGATCGTTGCGGTGTACAGTAAGACCTCATAACTGTTTCAAACCAGGCTCCAAGCCTCACTCAGTCAGTAACTTCCAGTCTCACTCATAATGTTCTAGCATATGAAAAATCAACCCAAAACAATGATAATGTAGAATAAACTAGCAATTTATGAGACTGAGGCATAAAACATATACTATAACAGGACTGAGTACATGAAAAAAATAATCACAGATAGAGACAACAATAATTGACCGTTCCGGTCTGAACATATCAGCGTGAAGCCTTAACATTTATACTTAGCATGATTTCTAATACGTTCAAGGTAAATGCAACCTTCATAGTACAAGTAACAATCGGAGGTAACCTTTCGAAAGTTCCATGGGATGAGCCAGGACACAATATTCGGTGTGCACCCACATGCCCATCACTTGGAAAGTGTGTCACCTTTATTAATATCAAAATCAGCTAACTTGGGGTTTCGAACCCTCAGTTCCAAGTTTGGAAGTGTTACTTACCTCAAAACCGGCTAATATACTACTCAACAGTGCCCTTGCCTCTAAATTTGGCCTCCGAGTGCTCCAAATCTACCAACAATCAGATGAATATCATTATAATATGCTAAGGAATTGATCCCGATCGAAGTTTATCAAAAATACTTAAAAATCTCGAAATTGGTCAAACCCAACCCCCAGGCCCACGTCTCTGAATTCATTAAAATTTATAAAACTGGAATCCTTATCTTTTCCCGAGTCTATCCATATCAAATTTACCAAAATCCGACCCCGAATACCCATTCAAATCATCAAAAGAATTCCCAAACTTTTCTTCCCCTTTTTCCCCAATTTCTACTTTGATTCCTCAATTTACATGGTAAAATTCAATACTTATTCGTGAAATTAGACTACAAGTGGTTGAATAACACTTACTACAAGATTCCTGTGATGACCCAAAAGGTCATCTTATGTAAATTTAATTATGACTGTGTTTCGAGGCCCCGAAAGCCTCCGTTAATCTCACCTCGATGTGCGTGCATAGCCCGGGCGCATAGCCAGGAAGCCTTTATGTGGAAACTTGATAAAGAGTTGAATTTATGATAATTAATTGAATAAAGTTGACTTTGGTCAACCTTTTTAGTAAACGGACCCGTACCCATGATATGGCTGTCCCGGTAGGTCCATAGGAAAATATGGGTTTTGGGCGTATGCCCGAAATCGAATTCCAAGAACCCAAGTCCGAGAAATGAATTTTTAAAGAAACTTATTTTCTGAAAATAATAAAGGCTTATTAAAATGAACCTCGATGTGAAACTTGTGCTGCCGGGCCCGTATTATGGTTCCGGAGCTCAGGTCAGGTTCAATATGTGTTATTTAAGTTATCTGTTAAATTTGGTAAGAAACGGACTTGATTTGACGGGTTTCAGATCAAAATGGGAAATTTAGAGTTAATGATGTTTTGAGGATTTTCATAGAATTTGAAATTTGGTTTGGAATGTGATTTTATGTTACAGAGGTCCGAATGAAATTTCGAGATCGGGAATAGTTCTGTATGTCATTTATGACTTGTCTGCAAAATTTGAAGTCATTCTGAGTAATATAGGCCGGTTCGGCGCATTTAAATGAATTCTAGAATCTTAAGTTTTTAAGCTTGATTCAATTTGGTTTTGGGGTTGAATTCTAAGTTTCGTTGTTGTTTCTCGCGTTCCGGAAGTTCGAGCGAGTCCGTATCATGAATACAGACTTGCCGGTGCTTTTGGACGGGGTCCCGAGGGGCTCGGGTGAGTTTTGGACCTCCAGGAGCTAAGTTGGAAAAATCAGATTTTTGCTGTCTGGTTTCCTTCTCTGAGATCGCAGAAGATGGGTCGCGATCGCAGAGAAGAAATTTGGCTGGGCTGCTGATTGTTCTTCGCGATCGCGGAAGGCTGGACTCCATGCCTTCGCAATCGCAGCCCCCTCCTCGCGATCGCATAGTGCCAAGCCAGGGCCAGGCACATTTACTCTTCCCGATCGCAGAGGTCTGGCCAGTTGGCCTTCGCGATCGCAGGGCCCTTGTCGCGATCGCAATGAAGGAATCGCTGGGCAGTTTTATTAAATACAGGACTTAGCCTATTTCCTTCATTTTCATCTTCCTCCTCTAGTCTTTAGAGAGCTCTTCAAGGAACCTTCTACTATTATTATTGAGGTAAGTAAATTCCATGGTTTTACTAGTTTCAAACATTAATTCCTAGTTAAATTCCCTACTATATCATAGAATTAGGTAGTAATTTTAGGGTTCTTGGAGATTTTGTGATTTTCAATTTTAGGCCATGAATTCAAGTAGAAAAAACACTTCCCTTTGAGAATTTTCGATAATGATCCTTAGGCTATGGGTGAGTGATCCCTTCGAGAATTGTCGGAATTTGATCATGCGGGACCGGGGTTGGAATTTGGGAATTCTTCAAGAATAGCGATTTTTTTTAATAACTAAGATAACTTCCCACATTGTGCATGCATTCATTTATTTATACCCATTTTTGGCTAGTTCCGAGTCCTCGGGTGTAGAGTTCAGAGTTTCGGGCGCTATTGTGGTCCGAGGGGTAGATTCGACACGAGGTGAGTCTCCTTTCTAACCTTGTAAGAGGGAAATTGTCCCCATAGGTGATGTATATGCTATGTTTAAATTGTTTTGGGGCTACGTACGCGCCAAGTGACGAGAGTCCCTACGTAGCGGCTATCATTGTTATGTCCGGGTAGTTAGGCCCACATCATGCCTTATATGCTTCCTCGTAATGCCTTATATGCTTACTTGAAATGCTTTATATGATTCATTGTGACGCCATATGTACTATGAGATTATGTTTTGTATAGTATTGTTTCTCTAAGGCTTTATGGAAAATTGTTTAATGGAAAGGAATTTTTTATGGAAAGAAAGTATTTGAAATATATATGGGATCGGGCCGTACGCCACGGCAGAATTGAAAAGTATTTGAAATATATATGGTATCGGGCCGTACGCCACGGCAGAATTGAAAAGTATTTGAAATACATATGGGATCGGGCCGTACGCCACGGCAGAGTTGAAAGGTATTTGTGATATATATGGGATCGGGCCGTACGCCACAGCAGAGTTGAAAGGCATTTATGATACATATGGGAATGGGCCGTACGCCACGGCTGGTTTAGAAAGTACCTTTTGGGAGCGGGCCGTACGCCACGGCTAGTTTAGAAGGTACCTTATGGGAGCGGGCCGTACGCCACGGCGGATCTAAGACTTGGTGATTATTGTTTCGTTTCGGTGGTCTTACCCTTGAAAGTGCATAATTGCTTAATTCAGTAGTTTGTTTGGATTTTCTATTCTTGATATGTACTTGTTGCTTATTTCCTGACATGCCTATTGTATTTCATTATATTCTATCATATGTTATTACTTTTGGACCTTAGTGAGTATCGAGTCGACCTCTCGTCACTACTTCTTCGAGATTAGGTTGGATACTCACTAGGTACATATTTATTTGATATGTACTCATGCTGCACTTCTGTACTTAACTGTACAAGTTCTGAGGCCGGTGCTTCTGGTTATTGTACCGGAGATAGACCCTGAGCTAGTCGACTTGACTTCACGATGAGCTGCTTCCTCTGGCGATCCCCAACAGCACCATGGAGTTTCATTTACTTTTGTTATTTTCCCCGTCTATTTCATTCAGACTGTGGATTTGTATTTATTATTACCCTTTGTACATTCCGTTAGTTTGCCCATGACACTCGTGACACTAGTTCCTAGCACACACGTAGTGTATATTTTTGGAGTTGGGGTTGCATACATATGCTTTATTTTGTCCATGTATCGTGATGATTTTAGTTTCATATCAAGCTATCGTCATGATTAATTGTTTAAAATTGGTAATATTGACTTGTTTAATCAAATGGGAAGGGTAACACTTAGTGTAATTCATATTGGCTTGCCTAACCCCATTGTTGGGCGCCATCACAACCTGGATTAGGATTCTGGGTCGTGAAAATTCCCACTGAAAATCTCTCGTAAACCTCCTTCTCCCGAGCTCTCTAATGGTGTTCTTGAAATATGGCTAAAAACCCTCGTTTTGAACTATTAACTTTCTGTCCAGGCCAATTTCTTTCATCGCGATCGTGGACTTCCATTCGCGATCGCAGAGAGTAACCAAAACGCCCCCAGAATATCCTTCTACGCGAACGCAGGATCCTGCCCACGATCGCAGACCTCGAACAACTCAACCTACGCAATCGCGGTTGGCTTCACGCGACATCGTAGAGATACGCTCAACACTTGATGCCTTACTTCCTCCACGCGAACGCAAGGGCACCTATGCGATCGAAGTGATTAAGCTACCCAACCTCTGCGATCGCGAACACACTTATGCAATCACAAAGAGTAAAATCCTGCCCTCCTCAACTTGTGCCACGCGATCGCAGAGAAGAAATACTTGCTGCATAAAAACCAGAAAACCAGCAATCTCCTAAGGCCCGAAAATGCCCGTTTGAGCATCCGAAACACACCCGAGGCCCTCGAGACCTCAACCACACATACCAACACACCCCAAAATATCATTCAAACTTAGTCAAGCCCTCGAAACACCAAAAACAGCGCAAAAACACCAAAATCACATCAAATTTAAGCCTATGAACTTTGAAATTTCTAAAATCCACCAACGATTCCGAAACTATCCAAAACACATCCGATTGACCTGAAATTTTGCACACATATCCAAAATGACATTACGAACCTGTTTCAACTTCTGAAATTCCATTCTGACCCCGATAGCCTATTTTCCACTGCTGACCGGAAATCGCCAAAAACTAACTTGCGCCAATTCAAGCCTAATTCTACATCGGACATCAAAAAAATATTCCGAACACACTCCTAAGTCCCAAATCACCTAACGAAGCTATCTGAGCAACAAAATCCGCATTGCAAGATTGTTTACCAATGAGTCAACTCTCAGTTGACTTTTTCAAGTACAAAGCTATTTTTAGAGACTTAATGTCTTAATTCTCACTACAGCCATTCTGAACCCGAGCTAGCCATTTCTAACACATCATAACCAACATAATAAACCTATGACAAGGCAGTAACTTCAATAATAACGCAAATGCTACAGAACGAATGACCTGGTCGTTACACCAAACTTCTCCAAATCATTGGTAAGTGATCTTTAACTAATTCCTTTCATTCCTTAACTACTTTTAACAAGATTTCAACCAAAAATATAGAGTTTTCATGGTAAGAATTGGGATTTTTGGATAGAATTTAAGAATTTCAAAATTTGGGGAATTGGACCTCGAATTGAGGTCGGATTCAAATACCAATTGTATATTCGTTCTCGGGGGTGATTGGGTAAACGTGTTTTGGACCGAACCTCGAGTTTTGACCAAGTGGGTCCAGGGTAGATTTTTGAAATTGAATAGGAAAACTTAGGAAACCCATTGCTTTTCAATAAAGATGTTTCCTTTAGGCTAGGATTGATAACATTGAACCAGTTGTGATTAGATTCGAGCGGATTAGAAGCAAATGCTAAAGGAAAGGTAGTGCAAGAACAGTGAATTGCTTGTGAGATCGAGGTAAGTGTTTGGTCTAACTTTTACTTGAGGGAATAGGGGTCCTCATTTGTTTGCTATGTGAAATGCATGGGTGTGGTGTATAGGTGAGGTTACGAGTATCTATGCACCATCCAATTTTCCTGTTAAGCATGACCCATTTTCTGTCCATAACTTAATTGATGCTTTTCTTAGTTGTTCTATGACTATTTGGCTTTGTTACCTTGTTGTTAAACACTGTTGATAATATTGATGAAATAAAGAGGAATGTCGTTCAACTGGTTTTTGATTGTTGAGGTATACGTGATTGTTTAGTTTCAATTGATTGTGGCCAATTGTTGTGGCGAGTGTATAAAGAATATTGGTTGTTTATTCGGTTCCCTTGTGGGACGATTGATTGAGTAGTTTGGTGTTGCATTTACGAAGTTTATATGTACACATTGATGTTCTTGTTGGTATCATGAACTAATATAAGGTTGTGGTATATTGCTGAAACAGAAATATTGTGAAAGGCTTGGCCTGTATTGTGAAGGCTTCATAAATTAATATAAGGTTGTGGTATATTGTTGAAACAGAAATATTATGAAAGGCTTGGCATGTATTGTGAAAGCGTCATAAATTAATATAAGGTTGTAGCATATTGTTGAAACATAAATATTGTGAAAGGCTTGGACTGTATTGTGAAAGCTTCATAAATTAATATAAGGTTGTGGTATATTGCTGAAACAAAAATATTCTAAAAGGCTTGGCCTGAATTTTGAAAGCTTCATGAATTAATATAATGTTATGATATGTCTGGTGGGAGCGGGTTTCACACCGCAATAAAGATATGATAAGGGTGGACAGGTGGGATGGGGTTGCACGTCGCAACAGGAGTGATAAGGGTGATATATGTAGGGAAGAGGAATAAGGGTGGACAGGTAGGAGCTGGTTGCACGCCGCAACAAAAGTGTGATAAGGGAGGACACTTATGAATTATTGGATTTTACGAAAAATGATCTCACTGGATTTAAAAAAAATGTTTTTACTGGTTTTTCTTTGAAACTCAAAGATTTGAGACTTAAAGATTTGGAAAAGTTTAAATGTTTATTTTACTGCTTTTTTCATACTTTTTGCAATACTTTCATTTAAAGTTAAAGTTTGAAACCTTGGAAATTATTGAGCATTGGTTATAACTGAGGCCTGAAAGAGGCGGATGGGTTATTTTATTAATGTGGCAGTATTTGAATTTATGTGTTTAGATTTCCTTCTTGTTTTATATTTATTGTCTCAGTTATATATTTCTTGTTTGTGTAGAATTGTTTTATTGTGTTATGGTATGTATTATTGTCACAGGTTATATGTTGTCATTGCCCCGCCTTAGCCTCGTCACTACTTCATCGAGGTTAGGCTCGGCACTTACTCATTACATGGGGTCGGTTGTACTTATACTACACTTTGCACTCTTTTGTGCAGTTCCAGGTACTGGCCATAGTTAGGAGATTTTAGTAGCTGATGTCATTGCTTGGAGACACCAGGTAGATCTGTTAGCGTCCGTAGATTCCTGGAGTCTTCACTTATTTTCGAACACTATTTTACTTCTTTCAAAATAGATATATAATTCTTTCAGCCCATTATTTGTAGCATTCTTAGTAGTTCGTGAATTGTGACGCCAGACCCTGGGTAGTTATTAAATTAGCATTAGTTGATGGCCCGTCTGTTACTTTGAATATTAAATCCTGATTGCATTAATGGGGAAGTATTAGATTGTCTAACATTGGCTTGCCTAGCAAGTGTGGTGTTAGGCGTCATCACAATCCCGAGGTTGGGAATTTGGGTCGTGACATTTACTTTGTTGATGTAACTCTTTAGGATCCGTTTGGCCATAGAATTTTCCAATACATTTTTTTTTATTTTGCAAAAACATGTTTAGCCATATATTTTTCTTACATTTTGGAAAAAATCCAAATCCCAAAACCAGCTCAATAGCTGGTTTTGGGCCAAAACATCACTATTAATTTTTTTTTAAAATTGCCCTAAAATTTTCTATTTTATAAAATAGCCCACCATTTATTATTTTGTAAAAATGTTAGTTCGTCTTCTCGGTCATATGGTAGTGTATCATGTAGTTCATTATAAAAATGATCGTTTTGTACCAGATTTATTTATGTTTCAAGACTATGGCTTGCGATAATATAATGAATGTTATTGATAATGGTACTGTTGGGTATTTGTGATAGTTTTTAAAACTGATGGGTATAAGTCATGTTTCATGTTTTTCCAAAATAAATTTGGAAAATATGTTTTGAATACTGATGTCCAAACACATTTTCATCTTCAAACCAAACTTCACCCAAATAAGATTTTTCAAAACAAATTTGGGTATCTATGGACAAACGCTACCTTAGTTTCCTCTTCATTCTGATTAGCCTTTATGTAGGCTTAAGCTATCTCCCGAATTGCGGCTCATGCTATTACTTTATCCTTTCAAGGACGCTATGGAATATCCAGGATACAATGTTCTAACAATTAAATCTTTTTTCTATGACCTGGGCTTTATTCTTTCATTTAACTTATACCGAAGTCTTCTACGACTGTATGATTGTCAACATATATGTTGCATGGACCCAAAATCTTAAGTGTGTTCATAACGTAACTAACTCTGGATCATTGATCGAATAATTCCTTTCGTTCAGTATCTTCTTTCTTTAAACGTAAGAAATTACTTTTCTTGGTCTTTCTGCCCCCTTGTTGCGTGCATACTTAGCCTATCTTAGTTCCCATGCATGGCAGAATATTTTTTTTTGCAACTCATATGATTTCGACCATTACTTTTGGTTTCAATTCCCGCTCATTAGACACAATAGGTGCCGAACCACTTTTTTTTAGAGTGCATACAATGTTTGTTGTGAGACTGTTGTTACAAGACCATTTCCTCTTTAGGTTATTGTGCTTAGGCTGAAGCCTTCTTCCTTATTCCCTCAGCTAGTCTTTCATTTTAGTACTTAGGGAGGACCCCATCTGACTCTTATAAAGCTGCGAGCTTATTACATCGTATACTCGACAGAAGTTGTGATGTTCTTCCTCGCCTACAATTATCTGTAGTTACTTACCTCCACGCCCTTGTACTTGTAGGGTTTCTCTTGAACTGATATTTTGACTATATTCCTAGTGGCACTCTATTTTATTTCCGTAATACTTATAAGGTACCTTTAACTACCCCAAATCGTATCTAAATATTTCTCAAGTATTACAATGTCATAACTGCGAGGCTGAATTCACTATATTGGATTTTACTATGTTTATCTTGCACGATCTGCTAATTCGTCTGTAACCTCCTGGCTAGCCATAACTAGGCTCTTCCTGAACCAACTGCTAACTACTTGTTGGCCCATTCTCATATCAATATTCCCCGTAATATTTCTTGGGTTATTTCCTTTGTCTTAACTTACATTCTCATACTGACTCCTTATATATCAATAACATCTCGGGCAGGAACACTTAATTCCTCTCCTTTACGTCGTGTTTGCATAATGTTATGGAATCATAACATATCTGTAGGATTTGAATAAGTGCAATCTCATCCCTTTCTCATTTTTTATCGCATTCTTCCTTTACCATTTCATAGTTACTAGAACCACTTAATTCTGACCTAATGCCATATTACTCCATATTCCCCCCTTTTAGGGGAGTACTAAGATTTAGTGCTACGATGATCTACATATAGATATTTTACCTCTTCATCTTTGGCGTCTTTTCACATCATCGATGACCCTTACTCGCCTTGCGGTAATTCTTATGTACCACGGATAACAAATTTCCTTACTCGCGAGGGTGACACTTAGTATAACTGGCACAAACAGTCCCTTAGGCTTAACTTTTCTCACATTGCTTGCTTTAGGAAGAATCTCCCTGAATGACCATTCTCTGAATTTCTTATAATCTTCTTCTGTTGTCCTATCTATTATCGCCAAAACGAAATCTCAAATTCTCACGATACCAACTATTATCAAAACACTGAGTCCCTAATTCATGTTTAGTTTATCTTGTTCATTAATCCATATTGATTTCTATTATTCTGGGGTCTAACTTTCCCTTTGGTAATTGATTACATTAGAGTCACGAACTTATTTTTCGAAATGAGGATATGACTTTATGGCCTATACTCTTTTGTTGTTTCAAGGCATGTCACCTCTTGTCTTTTCCTTCACTAGACTATAGACTCTATGATACTATCATCTTTTTGATCTACCGTTGTTATCCATGTATCATATCTTACTCATAATGCTTCATTAACTCTCTTCTTATTTCCCTCTAACATTTATGTCTATCACTTGTTTCTGAAAACTCGAACAAGACATTCTTTTGCTTTTAGCGCTCCTTCTCCATCCATTGGATCTTCGGGTTGCCTAACATTCTTTTTCTACTAGGTACGGGTTCCACACTATGGTAATATTTATCCCTTCAAGTCTTTCAGTGCCTATCTTCTAATTTTTTTTTTATCATGCTAGTATTCACATCTAATTGCAATATTCTAGAGTGCACCATCTGGTTGTCTCACAAGGAGATTTATTAGCACCTTTGTAATATCCTTCGGAAATGTCAACTACCACAAACAATCCTTCACCATTTTGGGCAACTCTAACCCCAGTCGGATCTTGATATGCCGTCCGTTTCTTAACTACACATGTTAGCCCCCATAGGGCATAACTGAGATGGGTGTGGCCAATTATACATACCTCTGTTATTGTTGAAGGTAACTCACAATGTGATGACCCAAAGGGGTCATCTAATGTTAAGTTAATTATGACTGTGTTCCAAGGCACCGAAAGCCTCTGTTCATCTCGATGTGCGTGTGCAGCCCGGGTGCGTAGCCGAGAAGCCTTTATGTGAAAATTTGATTAAGAGTTGAATTTATGATAATTAATTGAATAAAGTTGACTTTGGTCAACATTTTTGATAAACGGACCCGGACCTGTTATCTGACAGTCCCGCAAGGTCCGTAGGAAAATATGGGACTTAGGCGTATGCCCGGAATCGAATTCCGAGGACCCAAGTCCGAGAAATGAATTTTTAAAGAAAATATTAAAGGCTTATGAAAATGAACCTTGATGTGAAACTTGTGCTGCCGGGCCCATATTATGGTTTCGGAGCCCGGGATAGGTTCAATATATGTTATTTAAGTTATCTGTGAAATTTGGTAAGAAACGGACTTGATTTGACGGGTTTCGGATCAAAATAGGAAACTTAAAGTTAATGAAGTTTTGAGGATTTTCATAGAATTTGAAATTTTGCTTGAAATGTGATTTTATGTTACCGAGGCCCGAATGAAATTCCAAGATCGGGAATAGTTCTGTTATGTCGTTTATGACTTGTCTGCAAAATTTGAAGTCATTCCGAGTAGTATAGGCTGGTTCGGCGCATTGAAGTGAATTCTAGAATTTCTTAAGTTCTTAAGTTGATTCAATTTGGTTTTGGGGTTGAATTTTGTGTTTCTTTGTTGTTTTTCATGTTCCGTAAGTTCGAGCAAGTCCGTATCATGAATACAGACTTGCCGGTCCTTTTGGACAGGGTCCCGAGTGGCTCGAGTGTGTTTTAGACCCCCGGGAGCTAAGTTAGAAAAACCAGAAATTCTGCTATCCGATTTTCTTCTCTGCGATCGCTGAAGGTGGGTTGCGATCGCGGAGAAGGATTTTGCTGGGCTGTTGATTATTCTCTACGATCGCAGCCTCCCTTTTGCGATTGCAGAGATCTGGGTTCCACACCTTCGCGATCGGAGCCTTTTCTTGTGATCACATTGAGTCGCATCTGGGCCAGGTGAGTTTGTTCTTCGCGATCGCAAGACCTCTTCCGCGATCGCAGAGGTTCGGCCAGTTGGCCTTCGCGATCGCAGGACCTCTGCCGCGATCGCAGGGCCCTTGTCGCGATCGCAGTTAAGGAATCCCTGGGCAGTGTGGTTAAATACGGGACTTAGCATATTTCCTCCATTTTCATCTTCCTCCTAAAGTTTTTAGAGAGCTCTTCAAGGAACTTTACACCACTGTTATTGAGGTAAGTAAATTCCATAGTTTTACTAGTTTCAAACATTAATTCCTAGTTAAATTCACTACTAAATTATCTAAAATCATAGAATTAGGTAGTAATTTTAGGGTTCTTGAGGATTTTGTGATTTTCCATTTTAGGCCTTGAATTCAATTAGAAATCATACCTTAATGATCCTTAGGCTATAGGTGAGTGATCCCTTCGAGAATTTTCGGAATTTGATCATGCGGGACCGAGGTTGGAAATTGGGAATTCTTCAAGAATAGTGATTTTACTGAATAACTAGGATAGTTTCCCGCATTGTTCATGCATTGATATTGTTGTATACCTTTTGGTTAGTTGCGAGTCCTCGGCTCTAGAGTTTGGAGTTTCGGGCGGAATTGTGGTCCGAGGAGTAGATTCGACACGAGGTGAGTCTCCTTTCTAACCTTGTAAGAGGGAATTGTCCCCATAGGTGATGTATATGCTATGTGTAAATTGTTTGGGGGCTACGTACGCGCCAAGTGACGAGAGTCCGTACTTAGTGGCTATTATTGCTATGTCCGGGTAGTTAGGCCCACATCATGCTTTATATGCTTCCTCGTAAAGCCTTATATGCATTATATGCTTCCTCGTAATGCCTTATATGCTTTTCTTGAAATGCTTTATATGATTCATGGTGACGCTATATGTACTACGGGATTGTGTTTTGCATAGTATTAATCCTCTAAGGCTTTATGGAAAAATTGTTGAATGGAAAGGAATTTGTTATGGAAAGAAATTGAAATGAATATGGGAT
Source organism: Nicotiana undulata (assembly GCA_005239495.1). Taxonomy (NCBI): domain Eukaryota; kingdom Viridiplantae; phylum Streptophyta; class Magnoliopsida; order Solanales; family Solanaceae; genus Nicotiana; species Nicotiana undulata. Next base: position 4,229 of record MDKH01014113.1, on the reverse strand, counting down.
CGGGTCGTACGCCACGACAATGTTGAAAAGAAATTTAAATGAATATGGGATCGGGTCGTACGCCACGGCAGTGTTGAAATGAAATTGAAATGAAAATGGGATCGGGCCGTACACCTTGGCAGTGTTGAAAAGAAATTGAAATGAATATGGGATCGGGTCGTACGCCACGGCAGAGTTGAAAAGTAATTGTGACATATATATGGGATCGGGCCGTACACCACGGCAGTGTTGAGAAATACTTGGAGTACACATGGGATCGGGCCGTACGCCATGGAGAGTTTAGAAGTTACATCGTGGGAGCGGGCCGTACGCCACGGCGGATTTAAGAAATTGTGATTATTTTTTCGTTCGGTGGTCTTACCCTTTAAAGTGATTTATTGTTTAGTTCAGTAGTTGTTTGGATTTCTGCTCCTGATATGTACGTGTTGCTTATTTCCTTACATGCCTACTGTATTTCATTATATTTTATCATATGTTATTACTGTTGGACCTTAGTGAGTATCGAGTCGACCTCTTGTCACTACTTCTTCGAGTTTAGGCGGGATACTCACTGGGTACATATTTATTTAATATGTACTCATGTTGCACTTTCTTTTCTTTTCTGTACTTGACTGTACAGGTCCGGAGGTTGGTACGTCTGATTATCAAACCGGTGCTAGATATTGATAGCGTGGTCATACTTCACGGTGAGCTGCTTTCCCGGCGACTTCCTAGCAGCACCCTGGAGTTCTTTTGTTATATTCTCTGTCCATTTCATTCAGACTGAGACTTTGTATATATTGTAGTCATTGTATATTCAGTAGTTGCTCATGACACTCGTGTTACTAGTTCCTAGCACACACGTAGTGTATATTTTGGGTTTTGGGTTGTATAGGCATTCATATGCTTTATTTTGGCCACTAAGTGATATGCTTTTATTTTTGTATCTAGCTATCACCATGTTTAACTGTTTAAAATTGGTAATTATTGACTTGTTTAATCAAATGGGAAGGGTAACACTTAGTGTAATTCATATTGGCTTGCCTAACCCCGTCGTTGGCGCCATCACGACCTGGATTAGGATTCTAGGTCGTGACACACAACGCTTATATTTTTCCGCCTGAGTAAAAAATACTGATAATCTTCATTAAATAGTATCTCGTACCCTTCTCATATTTCTCTTTTTACTTGTTGAAGCTTGTATCTACCTTCTAAATATCTCATTTCCTGCCACAATAGGGGGTGTATAGATATTCTTTCCTTAAGGTTGTTTATCGAGAGGCTTACACGTCTTAGTGCACACATGATCTACTGAAGACCTTACATTTACTCATCATAAGCATCATGCAAAATCGAGTTCCTCCGACTCAACTCTCTCATATCCACATGCAATCCCTTACCAAATGTCTTTTTGTTGTAGGTATCGTCTTATTACGAGTAAAATAGAGTTTAAGAGTTTGAATTATTACAACTGAGCTCTACCACATGATCTAGAGTAAAAAGAAAGAGTGACAATCCTAAATGCCCTGTAGCCTCCTGCTTATAAGTGTGGTGCACAACACACCCATAAACAAGACTTTACGAGAAACGGCTTTTAGACTCCCTAGGACAGAACTGCTCTGATACCACTTCTGCCTTTCCCCCCAGGTTCGGGGTGTGACACCAACATTTTCGTAGAACCACAGCGAGTGCGATTCTTTGGTACACGTAATCCCGGAATATCCCATGGCAACTTGGAAAAGCCTCCTATTTCTTCTAAGAGATAAGTTATTTCTACATTGCCAAATCAGAAAACAACTCTTTTCTCATCCTAGAACATGGTAGCGGCCTCAATCAATTCCCTATTTGGTTGAATGTTTATCAAGGATGACATGACACCAAGTACTATCCTCATATGATTTTTGTCGCAAGGTGCAAGGTCTTTCCACCACTTAAGTAGGAAAGGTGGGATGTTTGGACCGTACCAAACCTGGGGATTTCATGCTTCATTTTTTGCAAGCAAACAATGGTTAGCCCTCCAAATTTGATTACTTACGCAATAATGATCAACACGTTGGCACATTTTCTCCGAGTAATGCACATAATATGATAGTTTCTATTGGGATTGTGGAAATCCCGTCGGACTTTGGACAAGGTTCATCTTAGCAGGTCTACGTTAATAACACTTCAACCCATACTAAGTTTAGCGTGATGCATGAACATTTCAAATTGGAATAGGGCTTCTAGAAGGGTCTAGACTAGTACTCCCAAGTGGACAACTTGAGAGGAAAAGGCATGGGACCGTCTATTGCACCATTGATCGACTAGTCTACTGCAAGTAAGCCTTTCTGATTTAAAAGGGTAATTTTTAGGAAAGCGCAGACACTCATCAAGTCTCTCTATGTTGATAATTGGCACGAGTGGATTATGATGTGGAGCATGCTTTATGCAGAAACAATAACATATTGTCAAGTATTTTCATGATAAAAGTGCGTGAAACCAAAAAATAAAGTAGCAAAAGTGAATATGAAAAGAAGATAAAAGAAATACAAAAGAAAGAAGTCAGTTCGGCTCATGAAACATTAATGAGGAAGATAAGAAAATAGGGATGGGAGAGTCATGATATAGTACTCTTAGATAAGATGAAAAGAGATGGAGAGTGGTCATAGCAAACAAAGGAGAATAAGGGAAGGGATGTGCATGTCATAGCAAATTTAAACAATTAAAGGTGAATAAGGAAGGGATGTGCATGTAATAGCATTCTTAAAATAAATAAAGAAAATAAAAGAAAGTAATCCACATAAGTCAAGTTCATTTTGGTAAAGCCTAAGTATATCCTCAACAGAGTTGTCATGTTGTCGCGCCCCATTTTCTCATGAAAACGGGTTTTGACGCGTGACAAATCCTTTAAAGGAGGCATTTAAAGAGAAGAGTCACCACCTAATGATTATTAGGTGCGTTAGAGCACCTATTTTAAAATAACCCTATTTGACTTGTTGACACCACCAAAGATCGGTTAAGGGCTTAAATTAAATCAAAGAGAAGGTGTTAGGCACTCTTCGAGGTCCACAACTCTGGTTCCCGATCGAACTTTAAACTACGTGGATAATAGTTAAGCTAGGTGATAAAATAAATAGAAGGGAAGTTCAGAAGTTGTAGGGTCTATACAAGCCTTAATAACTACATAGGTACAAACCACATTGATCTATGTTAAGTATGGATAACATGCACATAAATAAAAGGGAAGGAGTCCTAAGATTTGGCCTATAGGATAACCCCACACAACATAAATAATACTTTTCAACTCCCTTTAGGTAGGGGTTGCTCATATTATTCAGCGGGCACAGACTATCATCTCCTGCTACCCGATTACTATATTGAAGTTTTTTACTTAAAGGTGTTCTAATTCATTTATAATTGTACCCTATGCGTGCACTGCCCGTCCCATGCTTATGGTCCAGGAGGCTTTGGACCTGCTATTTAGTAATTCTAGACTCAACTCGGGTCCTCAGAATGATAAAACTAGGTGACAATCAAAAATAGATAGGACTGCGTATAATTGCAATAAACGGCTCAAATAACATTCACGCATAAACAAGAAAGAACGCAGACTGCTTTTTGGTATTAGGCCGTAGAATATTTCAGAATTAACACATAGAGTCCTTAAGTCATATAGGCATGATCTCTATTTGATTTCAGTGTTATACAGGTAGTGCTGCATTACCTGGACTAATGTATGGGCAGATTAGATCAAGTCCTATAGGCATGGTTTCTAATTATTTACGTAATAAGGTGGTGAAAACAACCCAAGAACTCTGAATTACCAAAGCTGATTTTATAGATATGCGTCTTAGGTAGGTGACAATATCCTATAGGCAGGATTTCTAGTGGCTGGTAATTGCAATTTGTTTTGGGATACTTTATCCCTATAGGCATGTCATCTAAGTATGGCAATATAATGAAGCAACAAAAATGGTTGATTAGTTGATTAAGGCCCTATAGTCATGATATCTAGATTAACAAAGCATATGTTATTAAACCTTATGGGAATCCTGCCTAAATGCACTGTAATAACATAGAAACAAGTATGGCAAATACTTAGGCTAACATTGTCACGACCCCAAATCCTAACAGGTCGTGATGGCGCCTATCGTGGAATTAGGCTACCCAACCATCACCTTACTGCGCTTATTGTTCAATTATAATAGTTAAATAATAAGCAAGCAACCACACCATAATTAATATAATAAAGTATTAGCGTTCCCATATTA
>ML282268.1:0-14890 GCA_005239495.1 Nicotiana undulata | reverse complement strand
CCCATCAGGCAACCTCACAATCACTCTGCCCATCAGAAAACCTCACAATCACTCTGCCCATCAAGAAACCTCAAAATCACTCTGCCCATCAGGCAACCTCACAATCACTCTGCCCATCAGGCAACCTCACAATCACTCTGCACATCAGGCAACCTCACAATCACTCTTCATGAGCCCCGCTGGCATCACTCAATCGGTATCAGCGCTCACTGGGGGTGTGTTACAGACTCCGGAGGGGCTCCTACAGCCCAAGCGCAATAACAAGCCACAACATGGCATAATTCACACACAATATAGGCCCGCAGCCTCACTCATATCATATCATCCTCACAATATAGGCCAACAGCCTCACTCAGTCAGACACTCTCAATTTGCCCTTCGGGCCATAATATACCGGGTTCTCGACCCAAAAACAGTGTTTCATTTTCAAGAAGTAGTATCAAAATACTCTGAGTGTCAAAACAATTTCATAGAAAAGACAGAGTGAAAAATCATAACATATCAGTGAGGAAAATAGTAAAAACATCCCCCAAGGGGTAAACAAATCAGCACTAGGCCCCAAACATGGCTTACAACCCAAAATATATCATAATGTATAAATACTAANGAATCAACCTCTGAAGGCTCCAAATCTACCAAGTTTAGATTTTTATCATCAATATGTGCTTAAGGAACAATTTCCAATCGAAAGATATCAAATTTACTCAAAAATTCGAAACCAGGCAAAACCCGACCCCCGGGCCCGCGTCCCAAAACTCAGAAATGTTTACAGAAAAGTGTTCTTCATCTTTTCATGAGTTCGTACATATAAACAACACCAAAATCGGAGTTCTTTTGACCTCTCAAATCGACCCTTGAAGGTCTCATAATCTCAGGCCCCAAAATCCTATTTTTCTACTATTTTTCATGAATTAAAAGCTGCGATTATGGTCTATAATCACCCATAAACGAGTTTTAATAATCAAAATACTTACCTCTGTGATACCCACCGATTTTCTCCTTAAAAAATCACCCAAAAAGCTTTCCTCCGCTCAACAATGGTATAAAAGAGGGTTTAAGTCGCGGAAGGATTTTTAATTAACTGCCCAGGTATTTATTCTCTGCGATCGCAGCCTTGGCCCTGCGATCGCACTGACCATTTCCCCCAGACCTCCGCGATCTCATCACTGTGCACGCGATCGCACAGTGCATTTTCCAGCCAACCCCACGCGCCCCAACTTCCTCTATGCGATCGCAGCTCAACCCACGCGATCGCACTCCCTTGGGCTCCCCATACTCTGCGATCGCAGACTAACCTTCGCGATCGCACAGAAAAAAATGAGCCTGACCGTAATTAACTCTCTGCGATCGCACTACTTCACCCATGATCGCAGTGAACAAAATCACTGTGCACAAAAACCAGAAACCAACAATTGTTCTAAGTCCAAATGAGTCAGTTAATCACCCGAAATCAATCCCGAGCCCCTCGGGACCCCAACCAAACTTACCAAAATATCCCATAACATCATTCAAACTTAGTTTCACCCTCAAAACACCAAAAGTAACATCAAAACGCCAAATTTACATCGGATTCAAGCCTAAGAACTTTTCATATTTCTAAAATCCACCAACGATGACGAAACTATTTAAAACAACTCCGATTGACCTGAAATTTTGCAGAAAAGTCCAAAATAACATTACGAACCTGTTCTAACTGTCGGAACTCCATTCCGACCCCGATAGCCTATTTTCCACTACCGAGCGGCATCGCCAAAAACTAACTTTCACCAATTCAAGCCTAATTCTACACCGTACATCACAAAATTATTCTGAACACACTCCTAAGTCCCAAATCACCTAACGACGCTATCCGAGCCATAAAATTCGCATTCCGATGTCGTTTACCAATAAGTCAACCCTCAGTTGACTTTTCCCATTTTAAGGCTAATTTTTAAAGGCTAATTGACTGAACTCTCACTACAACCGTTCGATTTCAAGCCTATCAACTCTAATACATCAAATACAGTATAACCAATCTATAACAAGTCAATAACAACAATTATAATGCAGGTTTTAGGTAATGACAGACCGGGTCGTTACAGATCGGGTTATCATCAGTTGAAGATTCGGGCTTCAAATGTTCCGAAGACTGCATTTCGTACCAGAAATGGCCATTATGAGTTCCTAGTGATGTCCTTTGGTTTGACTAATGCCCCAGCAGCATTCATGGACTTGATGAATAGGGTATTCAGGCCGTGTATAGATTCCTTCGTCATCGTCTTCATTGATGATATCTTGATTTATTCGCGGAGCCTGGGTGAGCATGAGCAGCATTTGAGAGTTGTGCTCCAGACCTTGCGGGAACAGAAGCTATATGCTAAGTTCTCCAAGTGCGAGTTCTGGTTAGATTCCGTGGCATTTTTGGGGCATGTGGTATCCGGAGAAGGTATCAAGGTTGATCCTCAGAAGATTCCGTGGCAATTAAGCAATCCATCACAGAATTGAAGAAACAACCATATATTAGTGAACAGTAATCATGGTTAAGACAACGTTAAACAACAATATTCATGGCTAAATCACAACCCCGGAACAATGGGTTTTTAGCCACTCACAATAATCGCAAACAATTACATAAGTGTTGAATAATTGAAAATACTAAGAAAAGATGAAGAAAACTGAGATCTCTTCGCTTCCTAATGTTTCTCGTGAGTATTCTCCCTCAAAAGTGGCATCACCCCCTTCCAAATAAGTTTAGTCTTGCTTTTATACGTTTTGGGTAGGTCTAGGGCCGAAATAACTTTATCCCGGGCGAATTTGGACATATTTCACGCCATCAGTGCCCCGGCGCTAGGCGCCATCTCTAGCACTGGTAATTTTGCACATACTGATTCTGGCGCCACAGGTAGCGTGTGGCACTGAAAATGCCATTTTTTCTTTTTCCTTCTGTTTTGGCTATAATTTCGCACTTTTCAGCCCCAATTGCTCCCGGATCATTCCTACATATAGAAACACCTCAAATAATATAAATCAACACATTTTACATCCTAAATCCACGAAACAAAAGTAAAACATGAGGCGATATACATATAAATATATATACTTTAAGATAAACATCAACACCTCACACTTAGACTCTTTCTCATCCTCGGGAAATGAGACTATCAAATATACCCCCAACTATGTACAAATGTCAACTATAGAGGAGCAGTTCAACTTTTAACCATACACTCTACCCTTGACTATGATCGATACCGGCAATCAAGCATGAACATACAAAAAATTCACATTCTTCCCTTTTAAGCATGCCCAAGTATAACACTTCAATTCAATCAATTCCAACAACTTATTTGTAACCACCCAACCTCAAGAGACGACTCGTAACCACTAAGCACTCTTAACTCACGCCCTTACCCAACAAGAAAGTTTACAACATTACCAATCATTCATGAGATCATGTGCCCTCACCAACAAAGAAAAGAGTGAATATAGACTAGTCCACGCATTCAAATATGCTTTTGAATATAATTTAAGGACATCACACACTTGAACAAATTTCGCTCACTCTCACAAAGAATTCATATGCATCCCCTGGTCGTAATATAAGCTTGCCTGTAGTGTATATCTCTAATAATCTAAGCTAGCCAAATCTAGGATAAGTTAGGACTTTAAGGTTGTAATGTAGGCTAAGGGACGGGTATGATACATTTAGGAATAGTGACTAACCCTAATAAGCACTTTAATACACTACACTCACAATTCAAACACATAGTCCTCTTAACCAATTCACTTGCCACAAACCATATACAACATAGCTTTTTGTTTCAATTAAGCACTTTTATACTCCCACTAGCAAAAATTAATAAGAATTGGAGGTGTGTTTTTTTCTACATACTTTACCTATAATTATTTTTTCTTTTCTTGCAATTATTCTTTATTTATTTATTTTCTACACACACTTCATACATTAAAGTTCATTGGCTAGTGACTTTTGATTTCAAACTTTAGTGCACCAACGGGCCCTTCCAAGATTCCACTCAAAAGCTACTCCCCAATCTCTCACCTTACTTCTTTTAGCGACTAAGTTCCTTAGGAGGTAAAGGTTTAATAATCTCAAATTATGAACAAAACAGTGATGTGACATGTACTGTGGTGGCCAAAAGAAAGGTCTATAGGCTCAAACGGGCTAGCAACGGAAAATTTTATCTTTATGTGACAAGCACATTTATGATCAAGAAATAAACGCCTACGTCATTTCCTAGATTAGCACAACTTACAATTTCGCTTCGACTAACACACGGGGAAAGTTCTAGACTACACATGATAGCACAAAAGATCACTAATCCTCACACACACATTGCACATGACTCAATCAAGACGGTTCTTTTCAAGTATCAAGTCAAGCAAGCACACAAAATTGAGAAAATTAAGCAATATTTCACTAAGTGGCATACAAGTCAAACAACTGAGCTAAAACATCACAAAATAGGTTATTTACTTATACTTTACAATTCAAACCAAATACATAGAAAAACAGAATGTATGTCATAGCATAATGTGTCAGCACCAAACACGTCAATGAGTATCTCAAAGCCACTCAGTTTCTTCCTAAATACTCCTAAAAATTAAAGTACCTGATTCAAGCTACACCCTTGGAAAAGAACCATCACCCGAAGAAAAACAAAGGGATACTACCTAGCTATCCTAAAATATATCTTTTTGGTATTCTTACTCGGACTTTATCTCTCAAGAGAATTGCTCAAAAGGTCCATTGTCGGGAAAAGTCCGAGTTCTTTTTTTCTAATTTATTTTCTAAAAATAAACTAAACTAAAACTAGACTAAGTAAAACTAATAAAAGAAACAAATTGATAAAAAATATACAAACTACATCACAAGTAGTATTCCTCCCACCCCACACTTATATGATGGGTTATAATGTTAGTGTAGATGGGTATATGGGTTGGGTTAAATGGTTTTGGGGTATTTAATAATGAAAAAAACGAAAATAAAAAAAATAAAAATTACCTGGCCACCCCCAGCCTGGCGCCCCACGCTTTTCCTAGCGCTAGGGGGTCTTGAACATACTAATTTCAGCGCCCTAGGCAGCATGAGGCTCTGGTCTGGGCACTCTTTCGAGATTTTTTTTTAAATATAACATCCCGATCTCCGGAGCCTTTTATATACCCAATTTATATGTCCTACACCGTTCTACTAGGGCTGTTCATTTGGATCGGATATCCGAAATCCGAACCGATCCATTTAGTTTCGGATTTCGAATTTCGGATTGGACCGGATTTCGGATTGTGTTTATAAAATTTTCGGATTTCGGATCGGATTCGGATTGGTATATTTTAATCCGATCCGATCCGAAATCCGAAATTATTAGGCAATGTATAAATNTTACAATTGCTAGAGTTAGCTATATTGGCACCATAGTACTCTCATAATTGTATAAACATGAATTTTTCTTAATGCATTGCCTCTTTTACAAAAAAAATATACATATTAGTTTGCAACATTGAGGCATTTACGATCCGAAATCCGATCCGATCCAAACTTTAAAATCCGAATCCGATCCGATATAATTCGGATCGGATTCGGATTGCATTTTCTAGAATCCGAAATCCGAAATCCGAATCCAAAATGTGCTAAATCCGATCCAATCTGATCCGTGCACAGCCCTACGTTCTACCTATAATTTCTATGCCTACAAAGAAAATGCAAAATCAAATGATAAGTCAAGTGTCGAACCCATAGAGACTTGTATCAACTACCCACTAAATTTACCCAAATTGTTATTCAATCAAGCCAAAATCAAGTTCAAGAATGTGATTATACCAAAATATAATTCTAAGTAATAACTAAATTATTAAGTAGCAATTTGATTTTTGTGTATTCAGTAGAGACAAATATTCCAGGGTTGTGATCGATTCACAATTCATATTGTGTTCTAGTTAACTCTTCCTTTCATACAATTCACTCATGGTTGCTAATTAATCGATAATTGCTCTGATATCCTTATCCCAAAGTACTACTCGCCTATTCAAAATAGATTAATGCCTATATTCCTATGAAATCAATCTATGAAGAACGCATTAAGATTACAATATCTAATTAAACACAGTGACTAGGTATATTCCTATACTAACCACAAATTCTCCCCCTAAGAGTTAATATCATGCTCTCTTCAATTCTTCTCTAATCTAAACACAGTTTTTCCAAGCATAGCATAGAAAGTAAATAGAACCTAACTGCTGGCCAGACACTTAAGTAATAAATCATAGAATTGAAGAAACAACCATATATTAGTGAACTGTAATCAAGGTTAAGCCAACGTTAAAAAATAATATTCATGGATAAATCACAACCCCAGAACAATGGATATTTAGATACTCATGAAAATACCAAACAATTTCATAAGTTTCTGAATAATTTAAAATACTAAGAAAAGATGAAGAAAACTGAGATCTCTTCGCTTCTGAATGTTTCTCATGTGTAGTATTATCCCTAAAGTGGCGTCACCCCTCTTCCAAATAATTTTAGCCTAGATTTTATACGTGTTGGCTAAGTGTAGGGCCGAAATAACCTTGTCCCGGCGAATTTGGACATATTTCACGCCATCAGCGCCCAGCCCAGTGCTAGGCGGCGTCCTTGGCGCTTGTAATTTTGCTCATACTAATTATGGCACCACAGGTAGCGTGCGGCACTGCCTTTGGCATTGAAAATGACATTTTTCCTTTTTCCATCCGTTTTCGCTCTAATTTCGCAAATTTCGCCCCCAATTTCTCCCCGATCACTCCTACACATAAAACACCTCAAATTAATATAAATAAACAAACGTTTTACGTCCTAAATCCATGAAACAAAAGTAAAACATTAGGCGATATATATAAACATCACTAATCCATTTATATTATGTACTCCCTTTATCGAGGAGCTCATGCCTTTTATTTAACCAACAATGGGATTCTTATCGAATGTATAGGAAGTAGAACTCTTCTTCTCTTTGATAGAACTCTGATTACAAAGATCTTATCTACCATAAAAAAAGTAAGGCATCACAATTCAACTGTCTCAAGGAAGAAATAGCATTCCATAGGTTGTTACAACAACTTAAAGATTATTCTCTCCAATCCAAAACAAAAACTTTGGAAACCAAATTTCAGGAAGAACCTTGTGCTGATTTACTTACAGCCTTTCGGAGTCGTAAGAAACACATTTCCTTACGAACCTGACTTTGATGAAAAATCATCCCCAAAAAAGCTCGTCCTATCCGGATGAATCACGAGCTGACCATTCATCGTCATAAAAAATCAATGACCTTCTTGATGGACGCATCATATCTCCAAGCGAATCCCCTTGGAGTTGTGGTGCCTTTTACGTCAATAAAAACTGAAAGATTGAATGAGGTGTCCCTAAATTAGTCATCAATTATAAACCCTTTAAATAAAACACCCAGCTCGATTAGGTATCCTATTCCAAATAAAAAAGATTTACTTCAGTGGCTTCATGTTGTAACTATATTTTCAAAATTTGATTTAAAATCAGGATTTTGTCAAATTCAAATAGATCCCAAGGATCGGTACAAAACTACTTTTGCTATACCATTTGGACAATATGAATAGAATCTAATTTCATTTGGTTTTAAAAAGGCTCCTTATTAGTTTCAAAGGATAATGAATGATAATTTTTAGTTCCTTTTCAAAATTTATTATTGTTTATATTGATGATGTTTCAGTATTTTCTACAATATTATAAACATCTAAAGATTTTCTTTTGTGTTATTATCACTACCCAAACATTCCTCTGAAATATATCGTGACAGCACCTGGTCTCTACGACTAGGTAAGCCTAACAATTCACAAAAATTACCAACAACAGAAAAAAAGTTTGACTTCTAACTGCAATAGATACTGAATAATAAAAAACGATGCCACTCGGCATGTACAATAACCAAACTCTAACTTACACGGCTTTCCCAAAACCCGGAATACCATGAGTCACAAGATACAGAAAGGAAATAACATTTTTATACACTAGAGTCTAGTAAACCAAATGCAGAAAAGGGTTTCACACGGGAAAGAACAGAAGGGGACTCCGAGGTTGCGGACGCGGCAGATATACCTTGAAGTCTCCAACAGCTTCCTCGAACTCATGAATAATATAGTTGATGACGAGCACCTGAATCTGAACACAAAACATGTGCAGAAGAGTAGCATGAGTACACCACAATTGGCACCCAGTAAGTGCCGAGCCTAACCTTGGTCGAGTAGTGACGAGGTTAAAGTAGTACAATATGAAACTAGAGTTCAAAAAAGGGTAAACACAATGAAATAACAAAACAATACACGGAAATAAGCAATAGGGGATCTCCCGAGATACCCTCTTAGTCCTAAAAGTAAATGTGCAGGGAGAACTCCCGAGGTACCGCCTCGTAGTCTCAGAAGTACATGTGTAGGGAGAACTCCCGAGGTACAGCCTCATAGTTTCAAAAGTAAATGTGCAGGGGGATCTCCGGGGATACCATCCCGTAGTCCCAAAGTAAATACACAGCGCAATCAATTACAGGCGGTAAGTACAACAAGAGAATCTACATTCTAGACTAAGTACAAGTCGGAAAAAGAAACATGAATTTAATAGGCATGCTGCAAAGAGTTCAATTAAGCAATTAAGGCACGTAGACATGTTATTGTAGGCTAGCAAGGTAACTACAAATGCTAGTATATACAATTAAGTTGAAAATATGTAATTACTCGATAAAAATCAAGTTTTTTCACAAGTAGCCCGTGTACTCACTCGTCACCTCGCGTACACGACTTACATAGCAATATCAATACCAAATCCTAAGGATTTCCTTTAAACAAGGTTAGGCAAGACACTTACCTTAAACTAAGCTAAATCATCGGTATCAATCCTCTTCCCACAAATATCCGGCTCCGAATGACCCGAATCTAGCCAAAATAAATTACATACCATAAATATAGCTATAAGAAACTAATCTAATCAATGAAATCTATGCTAAAGCGAGAATTTTGTAAATTGTCCCAAAAAGCCTCCTGGGCCCACGTCTCGAAATCGGGTGAAAGTCACAAAATATGAACACCCATTCACTCACGAGTCTAACCATACAAGAATTACCTGAATCAGACCCCAAATCACCATCCAAAACTTAAAATTATAGCCTATGAAGTTTCTACCATTTCCCCCCAAATTTCCAACTCAAATCCTAATTAGAAGATGAAAATAACAATAAATTCATGAAATATAGTCCAATCAGAGTTAGAACCACTTACCCCAACAATCTCCTTAAAGAAGCCTAAAAAAAACTATCTCACACCAAGCTCTCAAACTCCCAAATCGAAATGGGAAATCAACCCTCGAAATCCTATTTTCTGCCCAATAAAGTCGCTTATGCGAGCCTTCAACCGCACCTGCGGGAAATCCATCGCATGTGCAGAAATGACTTAAATGGCTGGGACCGCATCTGCGAGCATTGGGAGCACCTGCAAGCCCGCTCCAGCGGTTTGACTTCTGCCTCTGTGACCCTTGCCTAGGCAGCCGATACCACTCCTGCGACCATCACTCTGCATCTTCGATGTGCAAATGCGTCTCCCTTCTCGCACCTGCGCTCATAGACCTTCTTGACCAAAAGCGCACCTGCGCCCTTCACCTACACGTGCGAGGCTGCACATGTGGTCTCCCCTTCGCAGGTGCGAAACACCATAGACTAGAAATCCTCAGCAAGTGCCTAAGTCCAATATTTCATCCGTTAAGCATCTGAAACACACCCGAGGCCCCGCGGACCTCAACCAAACATAACAACCAATCCTAAAACACTATACGAACTTAGTCGAGCCCTCAAATCACATCAAACAATGCTAAATAAAACAAATCACCCTTCTATTCAAACTTAATGAACTTGAAACGTCCAAATTCGACAACCGATGCCGACACCTATCAAACCACGTCCGATTGAACCCAAATTTTGCACACAAGTCATAATCCACCTTATGGACCTACTCGAACTTCTGGAATTGGAATCTGACCCCAATATCAAAAACTTCACTTCCGGTCAAAATATCCAAAACTTCGACTTTCGTCATTTCAAGCCTAAATGAGCTACCGACCTCCAAAACACTATCCAGACACGCCCTAAAGTCCAAAATCCCCAACAGAGCCAATTGAACTAACAAAACTCCATTTCGGAGTCGTCTTCACACAGTTCCAACTACAGTCATAATCCTAAGACTTAATCTTTTATTTAGGGACTAAGTGTCGCAAAACACTCCAAAACCACAACCAACACCTCCCGGCAAGACACATAAGTAGAAAAAGACACGAGGAAGGCAGTAGACAAGGTATCAGGGCTATAACTTTCAAGACGATCGGCCGGGTCGTTGTAGTTATTAAAGAAAATAGAATACTTTAATCAAAAATTAAATACAATCTTTCCCAAATCAACATATGATTGCTTGTATACAATATCAAACAGGAAAACCTTGTCCCAATTCAAAGGTCCATACAATTCTCCGACAAATTTTCTGACCAAATCTTAGGTAAACCCCAGTTTCAATGATTTATTAGATGTTCTAATATGTGTCAGACTTTATTCCAAGTCTTAACAATTTTATAAAACCTCTCAATGATAGGTTGATAAAACCTCCACCTCCGCGGACTTCTGTTCACACCAATGTTATCAGGGAAATAAAATTGAAAGTCACAGACCTTCCTTAATTGTCTCTCACTGATCCTTCTACATTCAAAATAGTTGAAACTGATGCATCAAACATTTGTTATGGTAGAATTTTAAAGAAAAACAAAGATGGCAAGGAACATATTGATGTATTTACATCAAAGCATTGGAATAATTCTCAACAAAATTATCCTAGAATTAATTTTCTTTTAGCAATGCATTTCAAAATTTTAAACTGATTTACTAAATCAATTTTTTTGTTAAGAATTGATTGTAAAGCTTATATGCTTTGCAAAAAAATGTACAAAATCTTACTTCTAAACATATATTTGCTAGATGACAAACTATTTTATGTATTTTTGAATTTGATATAGATCATATCATATCAAAGGGAGCTCAAACTCTATTATGAATTTTGTTACCCAATAATTCTTGCGGGGAAGATAAAATGCCTAGGAAAAAGAACACAGAACTTTTAGATTCTCAAATTCATGTTATTCTTTTGCAAAATGAAGATATAACTAAAGTTGTACCCAAACAGTCCTTAATAGATGTTCTAACCCAACAATAACGCATTTCAATTGCCTCCAAGCACCCCTCAAAAGACACAACTAGACCAAGCCAACCCAAGTATACAAAACCATCAGATGATTCCATGAGCAGAGTTTCCCAAACTTATCTCATAGAAAACTCAAAGACCATTCCAATTTCTAATCCAATGAAATGGGCTGATTTAGTATAGGAAGAAGAATCTCAACAAGTTCAATCTCAACTTGCCTAGATTATGTCTTCTCCCTGGTCAGATGAAAAATTCATGTATTGGAGCCAACTCTGGGGAGACCATGCACGACCTTTATAGAAAACTAATAAGAGATCAACATCAATTATATCAAAATTATTATTCCAATATCGCGGCATGAATGCACACATCTTATTACAATCTTGTGGAAGCCTAGAGTCATACAACCTCCTCACATCTCGTGGTTGCTAAAAGCACCACACAAAAATCAGTGGAGGCTAAAATCCCGTTACACACACTAGATGTTTATCCAATATTCTATAAAATACAAGCATAGTGCATTCGACACCTAATCAGACACTTTTTTCACCAATGTTACAACGCATTTCTTCAAGCAAAAGTTCCTCCGACGAGGAACTCACTTACATTAAGAATTAAAGTGTCTACCCACTTATCCAAATTGAACTAGAATTCTAGCATCCCAACCCTCAAGAGGTAGCCAAGAAAATACTTAGACCTTCAGCAAATTTCATACAAAAAAATCACAGTTATATCTAAAAATACTATGAGTTCATTCTCACAGACACTAGATCTTTCTTATTCAAACCACACAGAGATAAGCAGACCCAGTCATATGTCACACATACTGTAGTGTGGATTAACAAAATAATATTATCAAAAGAATGAGGAACACATCCAGCAATATAAAAGACTTTTTCAGCCTTTTGATCCCCATGTTTATAATTATTTTACTATCAGGCGAAATGGATAAATGCTTTAACCTTTCAAAACCAACTCAGAAAATGTTCATGGTTTATCCGTTGGGATAAAAAATTAGCCTATGAATTCCTTTAGTGTCTTATGTGTCAGTCATAGCATGTGTATGGTCATAAGGTTCAACTTCTCTCTTTACCAGTAAAAAAAGGATATGACTATTTTTTTCACATGTTTTCCAGTGAGAAATAACCATACTCCTTCTATTTTTCCATAGATTTTACATCCCGTGGATCTACTTTCAAAATTATTTCTTCCACAAACCAGAACTTTACAAAGGACTACTGTGGTTAGCCCTCCAAGGCCATTGCAAGTGGTATAAAAATTGGGATCCGTATGAAGCCTATGTTTCAGAAATAGAAAATTAATTTTTAGCCAATCAACAATATCTAGCTCTAATTGTTGCTTCCCGAATTTATTTTTACAACAAAAATCTATTACAACAACAAGCTAGATTTTATCCAGCAAATCAATAAAATTCTGCAACAAATCAAGACACATATTCCAAGTCAACAATATCGAGCATCTTCATCTTCAAATCATCATCATCATCAGAAGACCCAATATAATACTTTAGGAAAATAACCAGAGATTACATCAACATAACACATATTCACATCACAGCTAACATAATCCAACATCAACAAGCATTTACTCCTAGTGACATCATCCACGACATTAGGAAACGTAGCCTAGGGTAAGAATTAAGGAGAAGTAAGGACAAAAAGCAAGTGACAACAGTATAATTAAACATGCAGAAGATAGTTATAGTACAATTATTAAGTCAGGCGGCAGAGCCGGCCATATAAATGAAACACCATAAAATAAATTAGGTGGCTTTGCCAACCATAATGCAAGAGTAATTTATAAATATAAAATTGATTAAAATTATTATTCAAACTGAAAAATAGATTATATAAGTAAAATACTTATAATAGTAAGCTAGAGGGAGTAAACTCTAACCAATATGGTACTTTCTAATGTCATAGATGGTGTCACCAGGAGTAAATGCTCGCTAATTTCATGGATTATGTAAGATGTGGTGATGTCAATATATTTTCATGCTGATGTAATCTATGATTGTTTTTAGAAAAAATCATATCAGGGTTTTCTTCTTATGACTTTTCAGATGAAGATGCTCGACATTGTTGACTTGAAATTTGTGTGTTGATTTGTTGAAGATTTTTTTCCATTTGCTGGATAAACTCTAGCTTGTTGCTGGAGCTAGCTAGTTGTGCAGGTGCAATAGATTTTTTCTGAAAAATAAAATTTGGGAATCACCTGTTAGAGCTAGAAATTGTAAATTACCTAAAAACCTCTTTTTTATTGTTGGAACAGAGGCTTCAAACAGATCCCAATTTTTATACCATTCGCGGTGACCTTGTAGGGCTAACCATGTCAGTTCTTTGTGTTCGTGGAAGGAAAATTCAGGGAGTAGATCTGCGATATATGAAATCTACAGGTAAATTAGAGGAGCATGTGTATTTGTTGCACACTAGAAAACCTGTGTTAAAAATAGTCATATCCTTCTTTTACTGGTGAAGGGAGAACTTCAACCTTACGACCATAAGAAGGCCACCATTGATGCTTAAACCTTTGAGGGAATTTAGAGGCTAATGGTTTACCCTAACGGATAAACTATGAATGTTTTTCAAGTTAGTTTTGGAAGGTGAAAACATTTCATCATGCTGCATGATAGTCAAAATAATTATAAATTTGTAGTTCAAAAGACTGAAAAGTCTTTTGTAGTTTTCTAAGGCTGAAAAAGTCTTTTGTATTTTACCAGATGTGTGCCGATTCATTTGGTGAAATTATTTTGTGAATCCACACCATAGTATGTGTGAATGTGACTGGGTTTTCTTATCTTTGTGGGGTTTGAATAAGCAGGATCTGGTATCTCAGAGAATGAACTCATAATATATTTGGGTATAACCAAAAATGTTTTATATGAAATTAGCTGAAGGGCTAAGTATTTGCTTAGCTACCTCTTGAGGTTGTCACGACCCGAATTAACCCTATGACGGTCTCGTGACGGCACCTAGTCTCTACGACTAGGTAAGCCTCAATTTGCGGAAAATAAGACAAAATAATAACAGAAACAGTAAAGAAGAAGTAATACAATAAAATTTAGCCGCTCGGCATCTACAACTTTTACTTTCCCAAAACCCAGAACGTCACAAATCACAAGCTCTGTACTACCATAGCTCTATACAAAGGAATGAGGAAAATGTAGAGGTGTTGTGGGGTTAGTGGGGTAGGAAAAAAAAAGGGTTTGGGTATTAAAAATAAGGAAAAAAAAAATTTGGTTCAGCACTTACCTAAGCTTGCCGCGGGCGCGGTGCCAACTTCTGCAAGGGTGTATGGCCGCTGTCGCACCGCGGGCGTGGTGGCAAACTCCTGCAAGGGTGTTTGGCCGCGGTCGCGGTGCCAAACTCCTGCAATTGTGTTTGGCCGCGGGCGCGGTACAAAACGGTGTTTTTTTTTTTTTTTGTATTTTACCATATTCGTGCTATGCCCAGGCTTTTGGTTCAACACCCTCCCAAACTCTCCTGCATACACCACAACATGTTAGAGATTACAACTATCATGGGTTGCTTCCCAAGAAGCGCTTGATTTAACGTCGCGGCACAACGGGTACAACAACCAATGGGTTGCCTCCCACGAAGCGCCTGATTTAATGTCGCGGCACGACGCAGAATGAGCGCAT